>VZSV01000032.1:1596892-1651832 GCA_013398735.1 Nothocercus julius
TCCTGGAAAATTCTTGATAGTCTGTCACGATTTCTTAGAATGTTTCTTCCAGGTGTCCTTCTTGCACTGCCTCTCTTAAAATGCCTGGATTTTGGCTTATTGTTATCAATATGTTAATATGTTTCCAAATATGCATTTGTATTGCTTCTGGCAAATATTTCTATAAAAGCAAATATTTTGACATGCCTTACAAGGCTCAAAACCTGCATTCTTATTTTCTGTTACTCTGCAGGTGGGCCTAACACCTGGCCACAGTCTTGTATAGTTATCTTTCACTGAAAAACAGAAAATAAAAGGGTGCATGTACCTTGTTCTAGGCTTTATCATTTCTTAAAATGGTTTCCCAGGTTGGAGAGGCTGCAAAAACTTAAATGTGACAAACTCAAATGTTTCCAGTGGGCATATCACTTATATTTGTGCAAATTCCATATTTTCCTGGTCATTTTCTTTTCTGTTTTTATAAAGGTGCAACTTTTTTCTGAAATCTGTTCAGTAGCTCTTCATGCCTGTGTAAGTTCTTGAGTTTACCTTCAAATGATGCATATAGGTGTCATAGCATCTTCTCATTGTCTGTGTTTCCCTTCTTGATGGCCTGCCTCAAGTGCTGAGTTGACTATGTCTTAGCTTCTTTTCTCATACTTGTTTTTTATCTTCATATATGTATCTTTATGTACTGAGTATCTTTTTTTTTAACTGAATTTGCAACTGATGGTTCTTAGAATATGTACCGTGGAAGCGTGCAGAAATTCTTTTGTCGTCACTTAAGTTTTTGACTTTTTTGCTCAATTCAAACTAGACTCAACTAGGTTTGTGTATTATATAGCTGCACAAACTTTTAACAAGTGAACATCCTTATACGCAGAGAGAATGAGTCAGAATTGAAAGTGCAGATGTCCCTGTAAGGTTTACTCTGTATCACTTTCAGCTGGCTTTGTTATCAACAAACCTTATGCAGGGGAACTTCCAGTGTGTCTCAGTGGCAAAGAGAGTAACAAATAGAGTAGCCAGTGTGTGACTGACAGTTACTGTAGCCTTACTCCCCAAACAGTGTTTGACATTTAAAATCTATTTACCCTTTTTAATGACACTTCCTCCCCACTCCCACCCTGCAAAACAAAAAAAAAAACAACAAAAAAAAAAAAAAGAAGAAAAAAGGCAAAAAAACCCCAACCTCCTCCCCAATTTTTAGGTTTTTGAAATGAAGGAAATGTTGTAATATTAAAAGCCAGAATCGTGAGGAAAAGGAAGGAAAAGCATACTTTCTGTTCAGATTTAATAGTTCTCTCTAAAATTTCAAGGAGGTCAACTGTTTTCCCCTCTTCTCCCTTCCCACAATAGGAGAAGAAAGAAAGAAAACATCCCATCCATCTTTGCTTAGCTTTACTTGCCATTACTTTTTTTTTTTTTTTTTTTTTTTCTTGGTATTTTGTGTAAGTGAAACCTAAATTGAGAATTCATAACCTCTGTACCTATTTTAAATGCTCATGTTTACAGAAATCTATATTTAAATTGAGCAGGCTAGAGGATAATTCTGCACCAGTAAGTATGTACTTTGAAAATACACATACTTCTGTTGTAAGGCAGACCAAATTATTTAGATTTAAGCACTTATTTTTAAATTGAGAGTTTTTCTTGTCAGGTTTAGTTCTGTGTTCAGTGAAGCCCTCTTCAAAGAGCTGACTGTTTTTCTTTCCTGTCCTAGAGCAGTCCATTGATGGTGTAGGACTTGGCCATTGGGCTTTTCTCTCATTTTATTTTTCTTCCATGTTTTTCATTACTATCAAATGTGTAATAACTTCATTTGAAAAGAAATGCAACTCATGTACTTTTTGAGGATGATTATTTAAATTGCAGGTGCCTCGAGGCTTGCTACACTTTGAGAAAAGTGGAAAAATACATCAACAAAAATCAAAATTCAGCTAAGTTAATGTAGAATATCTTTTCTCTTATATTCTATAAATGAGCATGTCTTATTTTAGTCTCTGAAGAAACAAAGTTTCTCAACTCCTCCTTAATTTGATCATGGTTTCAAAAGCAGGGCAATTATTGAGATGGAGCCTGCACCAAGTATCGTAATGCACTGGCTTGCGCTCTGGGGGCAGCTCTCCCCTCCTGGTTGCACCCAGAAGGCAGCATACCTCCTATAGTGACTACTTTTCCTGAATTCACCCTTTGTTTTGGAGCTTTGTACGTGTTCTGCATGACTGGCTGTGCCAACCCTTTGCTCCGGAAAGAGACTGTCCCGCTCCTGTAATGTCTCTCTTGCTGGTTCAGCGCTTGTCTGATTGTTCGACAAGTCAACTGTGCTCAGAATATGGACTGAAAACACTGTTTCGCGGAGATAGTTTTTGTTGGGTTATGAAGCTACATAGGCTCATTGAGGCCTGCAGTGAATCCCGGATTGTTGCCAAGTACTGTTTAGGTTGTGCTGTTGGAGCAGGAGCAGGTGATGGTGGAGTGTCCCAGTCCTCCTCCTTGGCGCTGCTCTTCTCCTGGGGACAACAGTGAGTAAGGGTGTTACAAGCCCAGCACTCCACCTGTCTGCAAAGGAGGCTGCAGCTCCCAGGTCTGCCTCCCAAGGCGTGGAGGACGAGGCTCAGCTGTGTTGTGTCAGGAAGCATGGAGGCTTCAAAGAGAGGGCTGCAAATGCCTTTTGGGGCAGGCCTCCTGTTTACAGAAAATTAACTCTGTGTAATTACAAAACACATTTACATGTGTTTCAGGACCCTGAAATTGAATCAACAAATTGCTGTCTGGTCAGTAGGGCTTTGATCTGGTACCAGAGGCTCTTGGACTGTCTTCCTGGCTTTAATGATATGTAAGGCTTGGATCCTTCCTATGGAAACTATCAAGCATATGTTTGGCAAATATTTTACATGGGGAGAAGGGAAGGAGTAAATTTGTTAACCTTATTTTCTTTGGTTTAGTCTCTTTTTTTCTGAGAAGGAAAGACTAAGACAAAGGCTAAAGACTTTAGTCCAATGAGCTGCATTTCCTCTGTAAAAGAATTCAGTGATTTCAGGTGGCTTCAGCTCTTTTAACAGTACAGGAGCTGAAACGGTTTCAGTTAAAGTGAGAAGAATCTGCAGTAATAATAAAGATGATAGACTAGCACCTGTGTAACTGGAAATCTGTTTCAAATCCTTTTATATTCTTCATTTGAGTAAGCCATTTTTCTTCTTGGTTCCCATCTGTGAAGTGGGGAAACATATTAATATATATTACAGTAGATGTGTTCTACTGTAATAAGCACAATAGACCAGCAAGTATTCAAATTTCTTTAATTTTTGAGATTGTGCAGTAACATGCAGAATTATATGCGTGAGGGTTTTTTTTTGTTTGTTTTTCTTTACAGTGTTCTTGCAAAACTGGCTGCTTTGAACAATATGTGCACCTGAAAGTTAACACTCTTTCTTTCCTTTAGATCTGTATGCTGGCATAGCTTGTATTTGTCATTCTGGAATAAACTGGAGTAGATGTTTTAGCGTATACATTCTGGCGTAATTAGGACAAGAAAAATGTAAAGTGTCATCCAATAAAAATCTGTAAGAGAACTGAGAAGGTAATTGAGTTTGCTTAGTTATAACCTCAGCAAGATCCTAGGGAGCTTCTGAACAATAGTTACAGTGTGAATACTTCTAATTTCTAAAATGCAGATTAATTATTGCCTGTTACATGTTACTTACAGGCAAAGGTTCAGAATTAGTAGTTTATCTACTTTTAATTTTCTCTAATGTTACGGTTGCTCTATATCAATCATTGCTATTGTTGTTTTCTCTTTTTTTCCAATCGTTTATGTCATGAAATTGATGACATGAATCAAGATAATAAGTTTTCAAGTGTGTAGTTTACCTTGCGAATAGCGTGTGTATGTTTTAATTAGCCGGTTTATAGTGAATTTATTTTCCAAAATATCATCTGTTGGTGCTTACGTAACACTATCTTGCTTCCTTTTTCTTTTCTTTAATATATGCCTAGTCTGACTGAAAAAATTTGACCTTCGTTTAAAAGGCTCTGACTGCTTTATATCTACAAAAGACATCAGTAAGAGAAGTCTGTGTACAATGCTGCNTATATATATATATATATGCTGTGCACTTCAGCTCCTAAAAGCTGTGAAATAAATTCCTGTTTCTTTAAGCTTACCTTGGTCTGTTGGTTGTTTATTATGCTGAGCTCTCTCAGGGCAGCACAATGACAGCAAAATGGATTAAGCCTTACAGTAGAATATCATTCTGTTAACTGCCAGTGGGCAAAATCACATTAATTTTGTTTTCAATCTTCATTTGTGGTTTCTAGCTCTCTGTGAACAGTTATCGTATTCATTAGTCGTTTTTGTATGCTCAGTTCAGTTTTCTGTGAACTTTCTAGGTCATCTTTCCAAAGAAAAGATCTTGTAACACAGTGTTTAGATTCTGTTTTACATGGCAGTTTGCACGTGTTGAAGATCAACTCCTACTCTTCATATAAGTGCCTGTACTTTCTCTACATTGTTTTTAAAATAAAATACCATTCTCTCAAGATACCTTTGATCAATCTGAGAAGCCTTTCACAGATAGAATGTATATACAAAATAAAAAGAGAAAAAATGCTTATGATTTACATTAAGTTTTACATTACCAGTGCTTTACTAGTAGAGGACAGAGGACATAAGAGAGACATCTTAATAAAATATAAAGCTTTTAAAATGGTTACTCTATTTCTCATTTTACGGTCATTTCTAATGTATTGTAACATTAGCTCATGAGTACATGGAACTAACAATCTTGTGGACTATGAATAGTCTTCAGATGTCTGTTCTGTGGTGGTAATGGGGATTTATGTGGTTGGTTATGTCTTTTCAGGTCAATTCTGCTCTTGAATGGAATTAATATTTAATACTGTTTTCTCCATTACTTCAGCATTAACTAAAGAAGACTTTAAAATGGGTCTTTAAAAAAAAAAAATGTTGAGTTCATTGTTGCTAAAGGCAGGCATCAATGTTGATGTTTGCTGCAAAAGCAGGAAAGCTTTCCTGAAACTTTCCGACATCATTCTGTCTTAAAAGCCAACTGGAGTGAATATGACTGTTCTAAATTTTTAATACATTGTGGTATGAAATCTATTTATTTTCATTTGAAACTCTCAGCTGACATTGTAGCTAGCCTGGCAAATTCATTTCACTTAATTATGTTCGTTCCATTTACATTAATGCTTTATTCACTTAAAGGCTCTTAAAGCACTATTCAGGAAAATGAGTGCAAGGAAAGGTGACGTTGTGAGAAATTAAGTCTCTGATACTGAGGTGTAGGATTGATGGGCTGTACGTCATTCTTGCCAGTTACCAGACAATTTTTCCTGAACGAACGGACATCTTCCTATAGGGATTTTGATGTTCTAGGCCCTGTAAACAAGCATTAAATTGGGCAATTGAAAAGGAACCAAAGAAATTGCTGTGTCTAATTACCCAAGAGTATTTGTAAAACTTCCGGTTGGCTTGCCCAAGGAATAGATTTCTGCTTTGGTTCCAAAAACAAAGATGTTCAGAGCTGCTTTTCAGTGTGAGATTAGGTCATGCTGTAGCCTTGCAAAGGCCAGTGTCTAGAGCTGGTGGGAGGGGAGCGAGGTGCTGCAGAACTTGCGTGATTGTGCTGAAAGTTATGCTGATGGGCAGGTCTGTCAGCAGGGGAGTGCAGAAATGGTAGACATGCCAGTCTGCTCAATCTCAAGTAAAGCTGTTGCTGCAGTATTTGCCCATCCTGAGAACACATCAACATGTTGATGCCTCTAATGCTGTGCCCCCTTCTGTGAGATGCTAGGACCTATGGGGACATCGTTGGCAGTCTTTTAGCATTGGGGTAAAACAGGATGCTCTGGTGTATTGGACAAATGTCAATATTGAGTGATTTAATCTGCCTCCTAACTACAAAATGAATGTCTTATTCAGCTGAGTAGAAAGCAGTACCCTAGCTGGCTTCTAGCTTGAAGCATTATGAATTTCCTATAAGAAAGATTGAGGTGTGAGCTATAGCTAAGAGTAACATCTCAATAGAGCAGAATTTTTCTGAAGTCAAGACATAGCATTTGAAAAAGTACTTGCGCTGTCTCTTGCTGTTCCAGCTTACTAGCAAGTCGAAATTCTAATTTCGTGCCTGTGGAAACTGGTCTTTCTGCTACTATTGCAAAATGAAAATGTGCTGCGAATTCCATTTGCTGGCCTTTATTGGAGTGTGGCAATAACTTTATTGGCTTATCAGAAAAACACAAAAACCCACAAACCCTCTAATATATAGAAGAATAGAACTTTTGATCCCTTGTTTATTCTGGTAGTGAAGATGAGATAGACTCGCTATTATGAGAGGTTGAAGTCTTGTGTGTTAGTGAAAGCAAATATCACTACTCTTGCTGACAGTGTTTGACTCTTTAATCTGAAGTGATATTAACTGCTTGTCAAAAAGGTAGAAACATGCCTTATATGCAAGTGCTCTTTCTCTCAATACTGTTCTGTTTCTTGTCTTTTCTAGCATGTGAACATCAGTGGATGTGTCTAACTTGGTTGACTGTGAAGTTCAAGTGCTGCCGAATGTAGAGTAAATCTTCAGTTTTTGTAGGGTGGCAGTGTATCTAATCCCATTATTCTTTGATGCTGCCCTTAAACTGTGCTGTATGTGGGGTGGGGAGGCAAGGAAAGGAGACAAAATTATGAAAAAGTAGTAAAAATCCAGTAAATAAACTTTTAGCCTTTTGATGTGGTTGGATGAGTCCCTGGGAGCTTCAGTAACTTTAAGATGCTTATGCAATCTTAGATTAAGATGAATTAACCTTCAGATTAATGATTCGGTGAAGTGATTCTGAATAAAGATCTTGTTTTTCTGGACTAAAATTATGTGAAATAGGCACAATGTATTTGTTCTGTGTACCTTACAGTGAATTGCAATGCATTTCTTACTAGTGTCTGCAGATGTATAGTGAAGAAAGAAGTGGACAGATCCCTGCAGTACTAATGTCTGTTCCCAATATGAAATACATGGAAATTTCCCACAGAGTCACTTGTAGATCACATAGCAACTTGATGCAGGGGACCCTCCATCTGCAGTCTGCCACACCATCCCAGTAGAACATTAGTCAAATAGTGGTTTTTGTTTTATAACAAGTGATCTTAGTAAGTTTTTTGACAGCTTCTTCATTTTTTTCTAAGGTATTTTTCTTATGGCTAAATAGGAATATAGAGACAGAAGTAAATACTAAACAGGCAAATATATATATATTTTAATAGTGGATTGCTGCTTAAGGCAGTCTGTTAAAAATCTGTTTATTGATCATGGCAACCTGAGAAGGCTGGACTCTTTCCACTGTGAATACATACCTTGCTCTGGGCCTCTGGAAACTTTGGCAACCTTCTAGGATGCTTGTGCAATCTTAGATTAAGATTAATGAATCTTCAGATTAAGGTTTTTTGGGGAACTTTCTGTGTGCTTTTATATAAGTGTCAAGTGTCATGTCAACCTTAGTTTAGAGGGGGAGAAAAAAAAGGCACATTTGGAAGAAATGTAAATCTTTAAATAATGGTTGTGAGGAAACTTATTCACTATATTCTAGGAGGCCAGGAGTAAAACAAAAGTAAAATAAATGCTTCCTTTTCAGACCCTATACCAGATACAAGGAAAGAAGTATTGGAGCGGGTGTTCAGGTGGTGAAAATGCGGACTTGAGACTAGGCAATTCTTCTGTTCTCATTAGGTATCTGCAAAGAGAGTAAGCAGCGTAGAGGAAGAGGAAACAGTTGTGCAGATGAAGAACTGGATGAGAGATGGCAGGAATGTGCTCTGGAGACAATGCAGAAGGAGAAGGATAATAGTGAAGGACACTTGGAGAATATCAACTTGTGCTATAAGAGTTTGGAGTCTTGAGTTTGACCCTTATTTTGATGGAAAAAGTCTCTGCTAAAATGTCTGCTGTCATCTCCAATCACTCAGTCAAGTGCGGAAGATTCATCATCTGATGTAGCTAGTTGGCTTGTTGGTGCTCATACTGATTCATGTTCCATTCTTGATTTGATGGAAACCAACTTAATGGTGTGGAGATACTCAACATTATATTATTTTAAAAATAGAGTTTTCCATTTAGAAAAATTTTTTTTTTTCTCAAAGGAATCCATTGCATCATGTCCCAACTTTTTTTCTCTCTCTAAATATACAGTTTTAATATACATCATGAAATCTTATTTAACTGTATAGTATGATTTGCTAAAAGTAAAATCTGTGGTTTGTTTATTTATTTATTTTTGGAAACTCTAACTCTAGATGTATTTAAATTGATATAGTGCTAATTAACTGTCAGTCTTCAAATAGTGTGTTTTATTTTTTCTAAGGATTTTTAATTGTATTTGGCTTCATAGTGCTATGTAATACAAACTGATAAATAAACTTTTCTTCCTTAATTAAAGAGTAAGATAATGGCTTAGTATTTTGCATTCAGTGAATCATTGAACTCATTAAAGGCTCTTTAGAGCTCATTGACCTCTAAAGCTGTATCTAGGAGACACTCGTGGCGGAGGCCTGGACTTGTTCTCCTGTGAGGCATTTACTGTTTTTTGCTAATTATGCAGGAAAAGCCTTTTTGGAGCCCTTTGATTATGTTAGTAGAGGTATAAGAGAAAAGCAAAACATTGCTGCCACCTTCAAACCAGGAAAGTGACTGTGGTTGAGTCCTTTTACTCCAAAAAGTAGGCCAGCTATTAAGTCAGTTTTAAACAAATGCAAACCCCTTCTTAACAGTTTCTGGAATCATTAGAGAAATAGACCGTTTTGCCCTAGTTTCCCTTTTATTTTATTTTATTTTTTTTTAAGCAGGGGATGCACTCTTCTATTCCTGTAGAAAGCAATATTAATTAAGGTAAATAAAAAAATGTTAGTGTGTCTTGGAACCTACAAAAGCTTGTGCTCTGAGGTATATTCATTGTATGTGTTTATTCAGAAGGAGCAGAAACTCAAGACTTTTGACTGTGTGTTGAGTGCCCTAAGCAGAAGATTACACTTGTTTTTGTTGAATTCTCTCTGGCCCTGTTTTTTTTTTTTTTTTTTTCTCTCTGCAGAGTAGAAGACAAAGTAGGGGAGCTGAAGAATGTCTTTACTTGAAAAGTGGCCTAGGGGTTAAGTGCTGCCTTGGGACCTGCGAGTTTGAGCCTCGCAACCCAAGTAAGCACTGTTCCCTTGTCACTTGGGAAAACAAAGCATCTTCTCCCCTCGCTCCCCACTACCAGATAAAGCTCTGTTGCAGTGCCCGGTCCTGCAAAGGTTGGCAGCTCTGCTTTTCTTTAGGTTAGAAGCCAGGGAATTTAGGTGACTATCTGAGCCTGCTGGCAAAGCAGAGGATGAAACTGTGAGATGCAGATGATTTGGGTACTTCTATGGTCAGATGCCCTTCAAAGAAAAAGGTCTTAGATTACAACTTTGAGTTTAGGTAGTCCTAAGGGCCTACATCCCTTCTTTGGATATTGCCCTAGTATCCTTTTCCTCTATTCTTGCAGTATGCCCCTTCTTTATTCTGGTTTTGAAAGTGTTAATTCCTTACAACTGTTTATGCCAAGGCTAAATCCCACCGTACATGCTATTTTAACTAGCCCACTTCACACCAATTGATGTGGAGCAGAAGACCTCTGGTAGTCTTATTTTTGGTTTAAACCAGATTTACATCAGTGCACTGACAGACCCAAGTTAAACCAGAAAAGTTTATTTAATGAACATTTTCATATAAATGATGCAGTTCTCCCGTGCAGACAAAGCCTATGACTTATAGTAGGGTGTACTTCAACTCTTGAATCGGAAAGATGTAATTTCCCTAATTTATATCAACACATTTTCCTTTAATCACTGCTTGTAGTACTGACACCCAAAATAAAATATTTGGACATGTTACTCTTTAGCAGACTTCCTGTCTTCTGTCAAAAAAATAGATAACACTTGAGTTCTTTCTGCTGGTTATCCTGAAGAAGAAACTTTTTTTTTTTTTTTTTTTTTTTTTTCCCTCTTTAATTTTTTTTTTCTCCCGCTTTTTTTTTTTTTTTTTTTTTTTTTTTTTTTTTTTTTTTTTTTTTTTTTTTTTTTTTTTTTTCCTGCATGCCTCCTTCTTCTAATGTTATCTCTGTTTTGCCCATAGTGAGGAAAAAGAGGGCTTTTTAAGAATAATACAAACATATGCTAGTGATACATAGGTACAATCTTTTCCCTTCCTAAAAGAAATGGAGTTGAATTGCAAAGACTTTGAAGCAAAAATTAACTTTCAAAGTATTTGTCTGTAAAATCTATAATAAAAGAGATGGATTTGTGCTTTTGCAAAATAATTTGCTCACTCCTGGTGACTTTTTCTAGCTCACTATTAAAACAAAGCTTTTCTCTGTATCCTGGACCTGAAACATTTAGAGCTTAGGATCAAAATCAGCATGTTAAACTGTATCCAGAATAAAACTGATGCTGATACAGTTGAACCTTAGTGCTGGTGTAACTCAACCCCCCCAAACTCTTTTCATTTGTATGTGTACATACGTCTATTTTGCTTTGTTCTGCACTATTTGAAATTTCCAAGTGGTTTGAAAATAACTGCTTCATTAATTCCCTCTGAAGAGGATTGAACAGTTAGATTGCCATAGATAGAATAATGTACAAAAATAACTTTTTGGTGTTGCATGGACTATAAGGATGTACTTTTGGCCACTGTGCCTCTCTAGACCTCCATGGGCAGCTCACAATCCAATAACGATCCCCAAATTATGGGCCATATCTGGCTTATTGAAGGAATTTATTCTACTTACTGTTATGCCAACCAGTCAGTGTAACATCTGATATTTAAACTCATTATCTGTGTATGTGAGACGGTTTGCTTGTATCATAGCTTAAATAGAGGTTAATGTAATGAATGACTCCATCTGTGCTTGAAATGAGAATGCGGAGCTGGAGAGGATGAGCCTGTTTGCTCTCTGACTTCTTCAAAAAGGGAGCAATCATCTCTACTTGCTATTGACTGTAGGTGTATTGGCCTTATAAAAGTAAGGTATTTTGTAGCTGTAGGCGTCATCATCTATTCTTTTATATTATGGTTAGAAGAATGCAGAAATTATTCTGCTCACCAAAATGCTCAATAAGCAAAAAGTTCTTAGTAGTGTCAGAGAAAGATTGTAGTCTGGAGGGGAAAATTACACAGTTGATAATCAAAGAAGTTCAAAATGCCTTTTTTTTTTTTTTTTTTTTTTTTTTTTTTTTTTAGCTGACTTCTAATACAGCTGCACAGATTAGAAATGCTGAATAAAAAATATAGAAGTGGTAAGGCTACTGACTAGAAGGCTCATCAGGTCTTTAAAACCAATCTAATTCCAAAATTTCCAAACCAATTTGGTGAAATAATCCTTCTGGATTTGGGGCAGGTTAAAGCAGGCTGAACCCAAATGTGGCTTTGCTGCATCCTGAATAAATAGCAGAGCGGTAATGTAGTAACCAACGATGAAGCACGGGCAGTAATGAAATCTTAAAGTTAAAAAAAGTGGTTACTGGTGCTACAACACCGGGGCGAAAGAGGGTATTGCCTTCGTGTGCTTGCTTGAAAGTCTTGTTCTCGGATTATGCTTGTCATCATTTCCCAATGAAAGAGCACAGTTTAAAAATTTTTTTTTAGGTTCCTAATCAATCCCCTCAGGCTAAGAAAACACAGTGGGTTGTGTTACTTGTTCACCTCCAAAACTTTTGTTATCGCAGTGCTCAAGAACAAAACAATCTGATCCTGTCTACTGACAGTGCTGCTTAGGGTGTTGAAAGATTTACAGCTTCTGCCTTGCACAAAATAACTGATAGTACTTACCGTGCATCAGGATCTTTCTGAACAACTCGTACCTACTAGGCAACCTGAATAACCCGTTAGTGTCCTGGAGGAGGCTGCACTCTAGGCCGTTTGCTGGTGAGGAGCAGAGGGAACAGCTGAAGATATATGAACAAATTTCCCAAATACTACTTCAGAGTATGATATTAAATGATTTTTGTAAGATTTTCGCGTAGGCAATTCTGGATTTCAAGAATCACCGTGAGAGAGTATTTCAAAACCATTTTTTTAAAAGTTATTTTCTACTCAACCTCTAAAACGAAATCAAGTCCAAGTAGCTGTTCTCCAATAGACTGCCATTGAGCAGAATTTCTCTTAATAATGACAGGGTAGCTATCTTCACACCTCAAGTTGATCATTGTTCTTCTCCCAAGCTAGGTGGTGGGAATCAGGCTGAAAATTTGCCCCTTTGATCTTTTTTTCTGCATTATGGAAAGTTGTATTTGTGGTTTGGCTTTCAAACTGCCTGGGTTACATGCCGAGTTCTCGGTCTGTAACTCAGTTAGTGCAGTTCTTTAGTGAGTTGCTCGAAAGACTCTTGTAGGCAAATGACTTAACTGTCTGTGGCTTAAAATTATAACCATGCTGGGTACTTGCTGTGGCCTCTCTTATTATTGGAACTATAGATAGCTTGTCTAAAAGAGATTATTAAATATTTCATCAGGGAACGGAATTGGTATATGTGAAAATGGCCAGAATAAGGCCATCTTGAATGCTATACTATTAAAAAAAAAAAAAAAAAAAAAAAAAAAAAAAAGGTTTATTTATGGCATCTAATGCCAATGGGTGTATCTCTTAGCATTTAGCTTCTTTTTCTATGTTGTACAGAGTAGATGATTAAATTCTAGGCAATTTTTCAGATGTGAGGAAGGATGTTCCCTGGATTCTGATTGTGCAAACTGCTGGCAATTTATCCATTAAGTCAGAGTAGGAGATTAGTGAATAAGGAAGGTGAAGTTATACAGCAAGTGCCACCTAGTTTAGTGGCTTTCATTGCCAAAAAGGGCAGCCCCACTTCTCCTTTCTTTGACTTCAGGTCATCTAGTGCTGCTCCCTCACACAAGTTGGTGATGAGTTGTCTGACTGTAGCTACAGGAAAATGGTTAAGCAGCTTTCTCTCAGATAAGCAAAGCAGGTTACTGTGTAACTAGGCAAGTACCAGGGCTGTAATTTGAAGTGTTGGGCTGAACCTCAGTGTCTCTTCCAGCGCTGCTGTTGATTCAGTTAATTCCTCTCCTTGAGTCAGCTACTTACATGGGTGCTCTGCCTACACTGCTGTTAGAAACTTCGCACTGTAACCAGCACTAAAGTTCATGTTGGCTGTGGTCCAGGCTGTGGCTCCAGTATTCCTTGAATTATATCCAGTGTTTCATTAATATACTTAATAATTAGTCTGCGTCCAAGCTGGTGCTGAGGAAAGCTAAGGCAGGTAGGCTAGGAGTGTGAAAGTGAAGGCAAAGTTGCGCAGACAACCTATAACAGCGCCTCCCCTCCCCACCCCCCCCCAATTAAGATTTTGTTGTGGACTTTTATTCATGAAAACGGGTGGCTTTCATTTGCTACAGTTGTCATGGTGGTTTTATTCCTGAATAAGTGTACCTGTAAATCTATATACTGACTTCCTTTTTCCACCTTCCTGTTATCTCTGTAGTAGAGCTTGACCTACTTTCTCCTCCTCTTGTTTTTATTAGGGAAAGGATGGTAATAGCTTGGGTTGTAAGATTGTTTCATTATAAGGGTGTTTGTTTGTTTGCTTTTACTTTGTAATCACAGTCATAACAAGGTGACGGTGACGGGGAGCTGTAATTAGACAAACTGCGAGATGCAGTTACCTCTCAGAGCTGTGATTTTGTATTGCAGTTCTGAGTGAGGGGAGCAGGAGGCTCTCCATGGCTTGCAGTCTTGAAGCAGAGACAAAAATAGTGAAAAACTCTCTCTTAAAGACCTAGAAAGCCTTTGGAGTCAGTGCGCAGGGAGCAAGGATCATAATCAGTTACTTTCTGCCTTCTTTCCTCCCCTTCCAATGCCTTCTCTTCAAACCAGGTAAGTAATACATGTATTTTGTGTACCCAAGGACCTTGCTACCTAAAAGGAGAACTTAGCGATTACAAACTTTACAACCAGAACTAAAATTCCTGTTGTCTGTGTAATTGTGATTCCATTATTGCTAGAATTACTTCATATTCACTGCTAATCTTTTTTTCCCTCTAGCAGTTGTGGGAAGGAAAGAAGGAAGGAAGGAAGGAGCTGCTCTCATTTACTGCACTGTGCTCGCAGCAGTTGCAGCCCAGCTCTGCTGCCGGGCCAGTGTCAGGCTGGCTTATCCAACGGGAGGCCCTATGACAGGCTGGGTTATCCGATGGGGGGCCTGGTGACAGGCTGGGTTATTGTTTCTCCTGCCCTTTGGTGGGCCTGGCCACGCTAGGCAAGACGTGAACAACGGCAGATGGGGCTCTGAGCCGCTGCGGAGACTCTCTTTGAATTCCTAAGCACGGCACTTCCCTCTTACATGAAAGGTTGCACTGATTGCTTGTCTTAGAGTGCTAAAGAAATTTCCTTTAGGTCAGGCTGATGCGGATTTTTTCCTCCCAGTAAACTGTATGGCATGATTCACTTGCTGGTATCATCCTGGTTTATCTCATGTAATCGTCTTCACACTGAAATGAGGCCTCAAATAGCACTGCTGCTTTTTAAATGCTGTTTCTCTTTGCTCTCACTGACATGTTTAGTTTTGAGGTCTGCTGTGGTTTATTTCAATAACATTTCTCTGGGCTTCTTGTTGCAGCTTATTTTGCTGAAATTGTGAAATCTACACAAAATGTTGTAGGCGCTTTCTGACCTTATTTTCTGTAAAACGATTTAGAAAGGGTGATGAGAAAAAAATATTGTTAAAATTATTTTAAAACAGTGTACTGTAATCAATATAGGTACAGAAGAGTAGAAATCTTAGTTTGTATAAGAGAAAAGTTAGGTTGCGCTTGATGGGTGATACTAGGCAGAAGGAATACATAAGAAATCCTTTGGCGATGTTAACTCCGTTCTGTCAGGAAACCATCATAGGAAAAGCAGTTGTCTCATAAAACTGCTACACGTAATCCATCCTGGCCAATGCTATTATGAATTAATCATGACCGTGTGTCTCCTCCTGACACTCTTATATGGTAGGGAAAAGGTTGTTCACCCTCAGTGAGTATTTTTTTGCATGGTAAGTTCTCTGGATTTCCTGAGCACGTACTTTTTTCGGCTGCTGCTTGAGCAGTCATTTTATTTTTTGTTTAAATATCTAATAGTTACATAAATTCATTATCTACAGATAAATCAGCTCTCCATTTTTAACAAGCACAGATGCTTAGAAATATGAACATGCTTATTATAGCAAATATTTACTTGTCAAAGTCTTCATACAGAAGTAACAATCTTGTCTCTTTCCTCTCAGTTTTAGCAGTTTCAATAATTTGAAGAACTTGCTGTAATAAACACTAATAAAAAGAATGTGTCCAATCTCAAAAAACATATGAACTAATTTTCTGCCTAGACTAGGATTGCAATATGGAAGAATCAATTTACAAACAGTGATTTCACTTCTCTCTTTTGTGAGGTTTTAGGTACCATGGTGATTACATTGAATGTGTGGCTTGTATCTGTAACTGTAGTTTGGAGGTTTTGTTAAAGGGTAACCGAGTCTATATCGTTATGTAACTTGATTGCTTTGGTCCACTGCTAACTTGCCTGTTAGGTTCCTACTTCAGAACGCGCATCCTGGAGTCAAGCTTTCTTTGACAAGACGTCACTTAACTGGTTTTATTTATTTTGGCCTTTGTGCTTCGAGTGAGTGAAAGCTCTGCTACTTGAGGGAGACACTATTAGTACTGATTTTCTTTCTCACTGAGAGAAGGAGCATTGAAAGCATCTTCTGCAAAGGACAACTTTAACAAAGTCGAAATTCTGATTCTGGAGGTCCAAAAAGTCTGAGCTTTGTGTAATCATTACCATTTATATTTGTATTTTTATATAATTATAGAGTGTACTTACTGGATGGACATTTTTGAGATAAAGGCAAAATCAAGAGTGCGTAGAATTTCTTATATCAGGCATTTTTTCACTTGGATCTACAGAGAGAGAGTGAAGGAACCTCTGAAGTGCTGTGCACCGACTGGCTAACATGAGAAGCAGGGAAGGGGCTTCAGGAATGGTTTGCGAGCTGCTCCAGCTTGCTGCTCCAGCTGCTCGTGGATTTTGAAGGTGCAGCAAACGTCGGTGCCTGGCCTGCAGCCGCTACTTGCTGCGGCAGAAGAGAAGAGGTGCCAGGTGCCCATGGGGCTTCCCGGGCACTGCTAGATGCCTGTCAGGGGTAGCGCTTCCCCTCCGGCTTCGGGAGCGCTGGAAACTCCCCTCTGGCAAAATTGTGAAATGATTGCTGAATCTGTTGTACAAAATTACCTGTGCACAAGGTAACTGATTTCTGAATGAATAGCAATACTGCAGTAGGGAATGGTCCCTGTAGGATTTTTTTTTTTTTTTTTTTCCCCTGTGGAAAAAAAAGTCTTTTTTTTTCTCTGTGCATAAGAACAAGGTCTATTGGTATTTCTCAGATTAGGCCTCTTCTGGTTGTTTTTGATTTATAAGGGATGCTACTTGTTCCTTTTACAGGGATAGAAATTGAACAATCCCATGGAAAATTCAGACTTAAATAAAAACATTCTCCTTTTAATCAAACTTAAATCTGGAGAACTGATTCCTTCAACTTGCAGTAGGAATCACTTGGTGCAAGAGGTGTATAATACATGTCTGCAAATATCTTAGCACTTCACAGGCTCTTCTACTGCCTGGTGCTGACCTTGACTTGATGCTTGTGGCCTTTGGGAAGTTAAAAACAGATTTCCTAATTGTAAGTGGACAAATGTTCTTTAAGACTTCAGGGAAAGGTATTTTCCAGGAGCTTTCAGGAAACTTTCTATCAAGTGGAGAGTTTGGAGTTTAGAGGAGTTACAAAGTTGCATTTCTCTTTTAATACTGAAAAGGAGACTCAGACCACTCATAGACTGGTATGTGGAGTCTTGTATTTTCTAACCATTTTTTTTTCTGGCTTGCTGTTGATTTAGAGCTGTTTTCTCTATAACGGGACCCATTCAGACCTCCACCCTTATGATCAGAATTAGTCTCCTACAGTGTGGTGTGTTCTTATTTATTTATTCTGTAATACTGTAAACCTCTCACCATTCCTGAGGATTAGTCTGCTGCTTCCCTGCAGGAGAGAAGCAATTCAGAAACTAATAGGTAATGGATCTAGGTAATAGATAATAGACCTATAGTTAATAGATACTGTGAAGACGTTTCAACCAGACTTGCTGGAGAGGTGAAGTGTGATCGTGAAACTTCATTCCGAAAAACCATCCACTGCACTGGGAGCATCGCTGTGAGCAAATATTTTAACACTTCCAGGTTCTCTGCCACCTCCTTATGATGTTACTCTAATGCTTTAATGCAACAGAATCTTGATTTTTATCTTCAACAATCTGTAATGTCCAATAAGAGGCAGTATGTTAGCCTTTATAAGTACAATATGATAAACAGTTAATTGTTAAAGCCAGAAGATCAATTGATGTAAAGTTGTTACTGTTAGCGAGATATCAAGTGATTTGATAGGGATGATGCTGAATGTCTTCGATTCACAAAAGGATAAAGCAGGAAAGGGAGTGAGATTTTCACTGAGAGTACTCCATTTCATCAAACAAATGTGCCAGTCTGAGCAAGACATCATCCAACATAAATATACTTAGCTGTTAGAAAAATTAGAAGCTTAGCAAAAACATTTTGATACTTAAAGCTACATGTTTATCTTGGCATATGCATATGTATATACATAGATACACATAAATGTTTATATATTTGATACATGCATATATAGAGAGAAATATATAAATTTGCTTTCTGATTTGGGGCTTTTAGAGTGTTAATTTTTAAACATTTAGAATTATGAGTCACTCTATAAAAAGAGAACACAAGCAAGAAGAAATGGCACATGCATTTTTAAAGAGCATTTCTGCCTTCATTTCTGCTTAGATGTCAGCTGAACTCTCATGTAACAGCAAATCTGGTAGCTGGGGTCTTGAAAACAAATACTAAATATTGCAGGAATTGTGATGAACTGTCTTTGGCAGCAGTGCTTTGTATTTCAGTTGTAGGATAGCAAGTATGTAAAGACCTATATTATTGCTAAACCATGTCTTGCAAACAGGGGGGAAGTAGAAGAATTGAATAAATGTTTACAGAGAATTTAGGGTAGTGTACTGCTTACTGGTGGCATGAGAGATGCTTTGGGGTTTCAGATTTGACTTGCTCACTGGTGCAGTTTGAGTGCGAAGCTGCTCAGTATGTTGTTTTGGCAGAAAGTGCTGCCATTTAGTGGAGCGTGTCGGTGGCTTTGGCACTAGGATGCTGGGGAAAAGACTTTGTAGCTAAGTCATTTCAAAGCCAGAGTGCTTGTGCTGTCATTATGCTTTTGATGCGAAAGCCTTACTTGGCTGCTTCAGTGTTCAAGTTTTCACATTATTAGAATGCATTAAACAGAAACACACAGTTGAGGTGCAGATACTCAGTGCTGTTGCCTTGTTTCCTATCGTAGAAGCAGCCAATTTTATGACCTTTAATAAACTTCTGAGAACAGGGCTAGAATGTCTATCAGAAAGGACTTTTTTTCCCTTAAAGACTTTGTTCAAAACTTAGTTTCTATAATTAAACTCTTTTGTTTCAATTCTTAATAAGAACAACAAAACAAATCCTTGTAGTAGGCAGACTTCTCCAGGCTTTTAAAAATTTATTTATTTATTTTAAAACACTTTTTTATCCCTCTGCAGTTTGGTACTCTTGTATTGAGAAAGGAAGAAACTTGCTGTGACTTGCTTCAACTTTTGGCCTTAACATCGTGTTATTTAGAAATACAGCAGTGCAGATGTTTTGAAATGACTGTTATAAAGATGTTCCACTTAAATCCCACTTTGACAGCTTTATCTGGGAAAAAAATATGCCAGGAAAACATTAAGTCTTTCAAATGCTCTTTGAAATATTGGTTGCTATTTTAAAACAAAAGCAGCTCTCCTGAAGAGTGATTTGTGTGATCGCTTATGTAGCTTGCATAGCTACTATGGGTATTGCAAAGATTTCAGAGAGAAAAATGAAAGCATTATTCAATATTTATTTGGGGGTTGAAGTCAGATGTGTGTTTTTTACAGTATGTAAAAGAGAATGTGCATGGGGAAGGGAACAAAAGTTTTGTGATGCCTTCTACCAATCTCCAGCACTTAGACATGAGAAATTCTTTTTTCTGTTTTTTTTTTTTTTTTTTTTTTTTATTTTATTTTTTTTTTTATTCTTCACCTTTACAAAGGGAATTGCTTGAAGTGTTTTATGTAGCCTGTTTCTTACAATTAAGATCAATGCTATTTTGGGCGTTGTGGGGAAAAGTTACATACTGTGGATTCAGTTTTAGAGGAATTTGATTCTTGTTTCCTTTTATTAAAAAAAAAAAAAAAAAGGAAAAATGAATAGCATTCTTTTTTTCTATGGTAAGTAAATTGTTACTCAATAATTTAAGGGGAAACCCAGCAGTAGAGTTGAAAGATATAATCTGGATTCTGATTACAATTTTGCCTGTGAAGACTAAGCAAGTTCAGATAAAGACTTAAGATTGAGTTATTCTTTAGATTAAAGAATAAAGCTTGCTTGTATTCTTATTAATGTTTGAAAAAATTTATTCCAGCTGTGTTGGGGTAGAGGAGCACCATGCTGTTGACATTGATCTATACCATTGTCCCAACTGTGCAATCCTTCATGGACCTTCTCTAAGTAAGTATGAGATATTCAAATTTTATTTTACACTTACTTTTATTTTACACTTAAAATCTGTTTCAGCTCCATATGTAATCCAAAAAAAAAAAAAAATGTTCAGAGGAATGTTCTAGATGAGTTTGATTATTAAGCAGGTGCTGGTTCTTTGTGACTGCCTAGATCTAGAGGTGATGATAGAATCAAATGCAAACCGCAGCTGTAGATTAGAGAGAGTGAAGTGCACGGAGATTGAAGAAAATAATCTGGACTTGACTGAGAGAGAACAAAAATTAGGGAATCATCAAAAAAAAGAAAAAGAAAAAAAAAAAGCAGTGCTGGCGTTGATGCTCTGTCTTCCTATATACACTACATGCTAGTAAAATAATAATAAGCATTTAACAAGATGGTTCCTAAAGATTGCATATTTTAATCATGAATATTATAAAGCCTAGGAAGGCCTGAAGAACTTTGAGAAAGTGTAAAAGTTAGTCATCTTACCTTTCTTGATGAATTGTAGACATATGTCAAAAAAAAGTCCAGTGAAAACTGAGAATTAGAAATTTTTTTTTTTTGGCTATTTGAGTCCTTGTCACTTATCCAACTGTAAACGTATTTCCATCAAGTTTCTTAGGGAGTCTTTCCAGTTGCCATAAGACTCTATCAAATGTGGTGGCAAGGGAGACCACTGTTTTAGTTCTCCTTTCAGTAGGTGCACTTGCAGTAGAGATTGGAAATGGAAAGATGGTAACATTGCAGTTCTTGGAAAAAAATAACATTTTTGTCTTTTCATAACTACTGAAAGGACACTACTTTATCCAGCTTCTAGATTTTTCCCATGACTTCTGTTCTCGAAAGGAGGCAAGGTAAAAATTCATTTCACCTATCTAAGAATGAATTTAATTTCTAAGGTCAAATTTGAAAAAGGTCTTCACCCACTCTGTCTTATGCTGCAGGCACTGAGTAATGGATGGTTATCTCATTTTTTTTTCTGTTTTTTTTTTTTTCCTATTGTTTTTTTTTTGGAGACAACATGATGATTAGTCATCAGTGACTAAGATCTAGAATGTTTTCTAAACTGACATTACCCTACCATTTAAAAATAATGAGTTTAAAACAATTGCATCTTCACTGGTTAGTCTTGTGGATTATGAATAAAATAATGTATCCCTTATTGATACGATCTTGTATAATATGTATGTTGTATAAAATTCAGGTTATACTTAATACCTTTAAAATTCGCAGCTTTCAGGTTAGGAGCTAAAAGGTAGGATAAATACTGTTCTATATGCTTGCAGTTTTTAGAATTCTGATTGTCTTTTTTATTTAAAAATCTGCATGTGACTCCTGTAAATCAGAATATAAGTATCAGCTACTTCTTTTTCCACTTCTCTGACTGTTTTTCCTGTAGAACAGAAGGTGAGAGCAGTGAGTAGAAGGGGAACACACAGAACTTTCAGAACATTATAAAAAGTAAATTTAAATCTTATATTCTGTGCTTAATTTGGCAAAACCCGTATGCTTCACCATCTTTGTGATGCCTTTCTTGTATGAAGAGGCTTGTAGTTCTAGCAACTTGACAGTGAGATAAGTGTGATTTTTGTACTGGAAGTCTTTTTAAGGATAAGAATCTGTCCTCAAAATTATCCATATTGCTTCATATTGCCTCAAGAGAATAGATCATTTAGATTTAGTAGAAGCTTCAGATATACCACTGCTCAGCTCAAGCCAAGGTCACATATTGAAGTGTGTCTTCACCTGTGATTTTGTTAGTTTTTCTCAGTTATGCTGTCAGAACCAGGTCTACCATAGTTTGCAGTTAGGGCGTCTACTTATTTAAATGTTGAGAGAGCCTGATAATCCTGTTAAAATTTCAAATGTAGCAGCAGTGCTCCAGAGCACTTCAGTGGTTTTCATTCACTGTGGGGTCCTTATATTATATTTTGCTATTCTCAAAATTACTTGGTGATTCTTAGGTGTAAAAATGTGCTGTATTCACCGGAAAGCTGGATGTCTCATGTACCACTTGACTCCAGAACCCAGAGGTTTAGGAAATCACAAAGTGTGGTAAATGTTACTAGGAATGTGGTTGTCAGAGTAATATTTCCTTCATTTGTTTTTACCTTCTCAAGTTTTGTTACTAACCCCTCACTACCACTATTTTTTTTTTTTTTTTTGATTGTGGTATTAACGCTAGTGGTTGATATGAGCAGACATTGTACTGAGATGTTGTACTAGACTTTAGACCTGGTATTCTGTCATTTACTTCATGTTCACTGTATTTTTTTGGTCTTCCCATACTACCACTCCTCGTGCATTTTTGGTTACTGGGTATGATTTCAAGGAGCTCTTACTAGACTCAGGGCTGTAATGTACAGATAAATAGGCCCTGAACCCATTTAAGGTTTAGCATCTGATGTCTGATGTGCACTAAGTGTGAGGCGGCGAGGAATAATGTTTGCCTAAGCTAAGAACAGTTACTGGCCCAATGTTTTGAATGCATAAGGAATTAAATTTAAAAGTAACTTTCAGCTTGCCTTTTATGAAAATTGCCGTCTTGTTCCTTTCCTTTTACTAACTCTCCTGTAATTCTCTAGTGTACTTTTGGTGTATATGTTTTGAATGTTGTCACAGTGGATTGTGCCTCAGTTTTTAGGAATAGTGAGGGTAAGAGTTTTCTTCTACTAAATTTATGAATGTGTGTTTTTTTGTGTATGTGTTTGATTGTGTCTCCATTTCAATTTATACAGAAATTTTGCTTTTAATTTGAGCACCAAAGATGCTTTTCGTTACGTTCTTTCCTGCAACTGTTATTGCAAAGTCTTAAGGCTACATAAAAGCTACGGAAAATAATGTAGAGAGATAATATAATAGGAAAATAGCTTTCATTACTGTTACTTAATGTTTTCTTGTTTATGGATGTATGATGTACCTTAGTATGTGCTAAGTAGAGAAAAAGAGCTATTTTAACCTCTAGTCTTTAAAGGTTATAAAGGCAGAATTTTAAAAGTTGGTTTTGTACTGCAAGATCTCTTAAACAGCCATATCATCTTACAGGGTTAATGAGCTGTTCCAACAGCAGTGCATTTATGAAAAGTACCTTGTTGCAAATTAGTATTAGCCACTAGTTTCTTTTATTATTATTTACGATTGAGAAAATAGCTTTTAAAACTTAATAGAACTTGGCTTCATTATTTATGAAGTTTTACTATTATTTGGATAGCTGGCTCATTAAACTAGCTCTTCAGCACTGATTTTCATGTTAGCAAATAGCTGTAAATGTCAATTTATTTTCCTAACTGTCTTCTAAAGGGTACCATTTGCCACTTACATGGACAATAGTTTACCAGTAAGAATATTATCTACTATATGTAATAATTGTAAGATATCAGTTATTTCTATGTAAGCAGCTGCTATTTCTGGGGAAGCAGCAGTGAAACTGCTGTGTATTTTTTTTTTTTTTTTTAATCCTTAGCTTCATGACATTGGCAGTTGTCTTTTTAGTAGAGCTAGCAATAGTCTGACTTTGGGCACATCATGATGGTTAAGGGTGATCATAAGGTTCAAAGTTCAAGTGTTATTAATACATTTGTTTCCTCCCTTCCATGTTTCCTCAACAAATGTAATTTCTGCTTAATATTAGTTCTTAAATTGTAGAGCTGGCCACAGCAAATCTTCTTGGAGCACACTTTAAAAAAAAGAAAATCATTTGCATGTCTGTCATTTGTCATAGAGTGACCAATATAGTGATTTTTATGAGACTGTCTATTTTTTTTTCTGTTTATTTGGCCCTATAAGTATAGGGAGATGTTACAAATTGGGTTTAGCTAGTACTGCATGGTCAGTATCAGATACCCCTAACTGTAGTATTTTATTTTACATTATTTTATCTTTTGTTCTTCATTAATGTTTTGTGAAAGTGCCTGGAAGTTTCAGACAACTCACAAATTTGTTATTTTGGGACACTGTGTTTACATGTATATATTATACTTGTATAATAAGAATAGCACTTTCCCCAAATAGTTTACATCCAGGTTTTTTTTGAGACATAAGCAGTGAATAAGAGCAGAGTTCATGCAGAAGAGAGTAAGGTGGTGAACAGTACTAGTAGTGGTACCATCACACTGGGTAGTGTTGTATTCATGTGGTGGAGAGCACGATGGACTTAGGCCCCATTGGTTCTGCACGAACACATCAAGTGAAGCATGTGGATCTGGAAGAGGTAGGATTTTTCTGTTTATAATAAAGACCTGAGATTTAGGAAACTAAAATTCTATTTCTAGCTTTGTTATTGACTTGCTCTGTAGTTTTGGATGCCTTTCAGGCTGCCACTGTTTATTTCCTTATATTATGCTGTATTGAATACGGAGTCTTAAGTCACTGTGTGTAATGTGCATTGAGATTCTCAGCTGGAAGGAGCTGTAGGAATGCAAAGGATTACTGCCAGGTCTGCTGAAGTTTGCACTTGCTGCAGATAGGTAGAAGGTCCCTGCGTCAACAGCAAGGTTTGTTGGTCTTAGTAGTATGGTTGAGGCATGTCTACATCACTGGTGGAATGACTGCTGGCCCTAGCCACCCGGTTTCACTAATGTCAAGCCTTCTCCAATGCCTAGTGAAGAAGAGGAGGAACTGGCACAGACACGACTACACGGAGTTGGATGATGGTTCCAAACCGGTCCAGGCTGGAACACAAACCTTTGTTAAACAGCTGCGGGCCCGCTCTTTCCCAAGGTACAGAAGCTGCCTTAGACGTTTCGGTCGGAAAAAAAGACAGAAACTCTGTGAAATGAGTGTGTCTAAGAAGAGTTGACTTCAACGTTTTTCTGCATTTTTCAGAAAATAAAAGTCTAAGATACCCTTTTCTTCCTTTAGATTTTTTTTTTCTGTTCTCCCCTACCCCTGGGCACTCCCTGTATCATAAGGATGCATTTGCTGCCTTCATGCTGTAACTTCCCCGATCACATTTGCACTGAGACCTGTTGTCCGTCAGGAGTGCTATGGGGTTGATGGTTGGGTGTTTGTGTTTGGGAGAGAGGGGGTTCCCTTGGATTGCCTTTACTGCTGGACTAGTGTCTCTTGACAAGGAAAGGAGAGACTGGGAAATAACTCCCCGTTTTCCCTCCAGATAACACAGAATACTGACACGAATTGGTAGTCTGTCCATTTTCACGTACTTCACAGGAAAGTGGATAGACTTGACTGCAACAGAAATATTTTTATCCCAGCTTGTCTGTGTTTGGTTTTCTTGTTGAAACATAATGACTTATAATCTTTTAAAGGATTTTTGTTGCTGTTGTTCTCAAAACATATGTTGACGTTTTCTTCAAGAATTCCCTTCCCCATCTTCTTAAGCTATTGCCTTCAATTATATACGACATCTGTGAGTTCCCAGGTTTTATACATCAACGTGTTTTCCTAATCATTTAATATACGTTGTCATTGTCTTCTAGTTGAATGCTCAGTCTAATAACACTGGGTCCACTTCTTTTGGAATCAGATGCATCCATCTCCCCATCTATCCCCTCAAAAGCAAACAAAAAAACCCCATAAAGGTAATGCTGTTATTCTTCAGTAGCACTTGGTGGAGATTATTTTTCTAATACTTTGCTATTTCTTTCCACTAGTGCTGATGAAGTCATTTTGAAAATGCATGGCAGCCAGCTGACACAAAGATATTTGGAAAAACATGGTTTTGATGTTCCAATTATGGTTGCTAAATTGGATGGTCTGGGGCTCAGACTTCCGCCACCAACTTTCTCTGTTTTAGATGTGGAACGCTATGTAGGTAAGGGTCACTGCAGAATATGTCCAAATGATCCTGTCTATAAAGTAAAATAAATGTTTGCACAATTACGAGGGCTTCAAGTGTGCTAAATATGTATTCTGAATTGAATGCTTTTTACCAGAAGACTGACAAAGAGTAAAATTAGACTAATTTTGTTTGCATAGGTATGTGGCAGGAGTACACCCCTACTTTACAGTTTTCCAACGTGTTAATTATGGCATCAGCTAAATGAGGAACACTGATGGGTTTGTTCTGCTGCATATTGTAGACCAATAAAATATAATGATTTTCAAGGTTGTTCACTTTGTGTGAATTATATGAATCGCTCTTAGTATCAATGAAGATTAATCACTGGTCAGGATATTTTTAAATGTTTTGGGCTCTGTGAATTGGCACTGCTTAATGAAATCCTTTTTCTGGAGGGTTTTGTACCTCGACCTCCTTTTGTAGGAGAAACAAGGATCATTTCCTGCTTAGCAGATCTGCTGATAGTCTGTAATCATTTCAACCTCATGTGAATGTGCAATATAGAGAGATCGAGCCAATTGCACCATGAAATTTGCACTAGCCTGTAGTGAAGTCGAGAAGTCCGTTTGTATCTGGCCTTGTCTGTGTCCCTGCAATAACCTAACCTAATGAAATGTGCTAAAAGCAAGACATATGCGCCTCAGCACTTTCCAGTGGCAACAGAACTGGGTAGTGTATGGCATGTGGTTACCAATATGATGATGATAAGCAAGCTAATTCCCTGTAGAATTTGATCCTCATCAGAGTGTAATTGTCATTTTAATATTTCTGGAGCTCAGTTTTCTTTGGAAAACAGCCTATTCAGATAGGAATTTAATCTTCCACTTCCCCTGCATGTATTTTGACCTGTCAGGTTCCTAAGTTCAGGGAAAAATTGAAATTTCCCAGATGTACCTTTCTGTTACTGAAGCTAAAAGCAAGAAAACCGAACAAATATAATTTCAGCTAGAATTTATCAGGGTGATACTAACCTGCAGTTTTAAAGAGAATATGCTTATAATGTGCATCTAGATACATTCCAGCATTACAAACACAATTTTTGTGTTTAGAGTGTGTGTGGTGGAATACCTGAATAGTTTCCAATGTTAAAACCTACCAGTTATGGCCCAAGTTCAGTGCAGGTTACTAAGAATTACAACCTGTGAGATGCAAGATTCATTATTTGTAAAGAATTCTCAATGGTCCCTGTGTTTATTAGCAAGGTGGAGGACTAGATCCACCTCTAACTTTCTCTTCGGTAGTCTCTCCTATATCAGCCACAAGCCATCCTTTTTATTAAAAAAAAGAAGAAAAGTCACTGCCATATTTTGTTGCTCCCTTTTCTTTCTGGTTAACCATTGAAAAAAAAGGACATCTCTGTGGACTTTTTTTCCAATTCTGTCCTTAGCTGACTGAAGGGGTTAAAGTTAAACAGAAAAATAAAATCCTTTATACTTCTTGTCTCTGTTCTAAGAAGTTGTGGATTGTAACGGAGTTTTTGTTGAGAAATGGACTGGTAAATGCTGGAGGAAAAAAAAAGAAAGGTTCAATTTCTCTTAAAAATGGCTGTTTATCTGTGTAATATTAGACAAGTCATCCAGTTTTTTTTTACAGGTGGCGACAAAGTGATAGATGTAATAGATGTAGCAAGACAAGCAGATAGTAAAATGAAGCTCCATAATTATATTAAGTATTTCACAAATCCTGATCGACCAAAAGTATTGAACGTGATCAGCCTGGAATTCTCAGACACAAAGTGAGTGGATTTAATTTCTGCAAAATAAAATGTTGTTTTTGCTAAGGAGAATGGTATGTTGTAGGAATACTTCGTCTTCATTTTATTTATTTCATCTATTTATCTATTTATTTATTTTTAGGATGTCTGAATTGGTGGAAGTACCAGATATTGCCAGGAAGCTTTCATGGGTGGAAAACTATTGGCCAGATGATTCTGTCTTCCCTAAGCCTTTTGTTCAGAAGTATTGTTTGATGGGTGTCCAGGACAGCTATACAGATTTTCATATTGATTTTGGAGGAACATCAGTTTGGTACCATGTGCTCTGGGTACGTAGACTTCTCTTTCTTTCCTTCTTTCCTTCGTGTGAAAAACAGAATTTACTCAGTGTGCATCTTTCTGCTATGAGAATAGCAGGGTTTCTTACCTATTTTGAATGAAATTTTTCATTTGAGATAAAAGCAAATTACTGATGCTATGATTGATGCTATACTTCTGTGCTCTTATTTTAATATGTTGTTGGTGACTTCTACACTGTAATTGGTGGACTGATCATTGTAATAACCTGGTAGGTGGGATAGTGAGGCTTTAGTATGAGAAAAAAATGCAGTGAAATTCAATTTATTTTTCATACAACTTTTGTAAACGGCATGAAAAGTTAAAGAGTTTGGTTTTATATTTCCTCATTTGACATGTGTGCATATATCCACAAGTTGTTTATTGAACCTGGAATTTTTCATCCTTCGTTGAAAAGTGTGGGGGGAGTGTTTAGTTTTTAATTTTCCTTTCTTTTTAATCATAAGTCTCTTCAGTTTGCCTAAGTCTGTAGCTGAGTATGATTGATCACTGTAAATGTAAGGAGTAAATGATTCCTTAATGTTACTTAGTTTCCCCCCGCTGGTTAAGCTGTTACATTGACTAAGTTTTTGATGGATGGCAATTGTGAAATATGGTTATGTTAATGGCTAGGAAACCCCAAAGTTCCATAGCACAAATAGAGAATGCTGCCATTTACACCAATATATTGCTTTTTTTACAAATGACTCCAGAATTGTACTATGCCTCCAATAGGGCATTAATTTATTTGTTTATATTTTTGATTAATAGGGAGAGAAGATATTCTATTTGATCAAGCCCACTGATGAAAATTTGGCTCTGTACGAGTCTTGGAGTTCATCTGTAACCCAGAGTGAAGTGTATTTTGGGGACAAGGTTGACAAATGTTACAAATGTGTTGTGAAGCAAGGACACACTTTATTTGTTCCAACAGGTAAGATTAACCATTATTCATAGGATTTAGGGGTTTATATTTAATCCCCGGGAATTAAGGGTGTCCTAAAATGACTCATTACATTCAAGATCTTAGGATAAGCTAAAAATCATAATGAGAGAGAATAAATTAAATATTGAAACCTTGAAAACAAATAATTAGCTCTTCAAAATTGCAGACAGTAATTACAGTTCTTGGGGAAAGCAGCGGAGTTTGTTATGCAGGTATAAGACAACAAATAAAACTTAAGCTGATTATCAAGGAAAAACATTGCCAATTCATACGGGTGACAGAGGGTGACAGGGTGAGGGTGACAGAGGTGAGGGTGCCAGAGCCCTGGCACAGGCTGCCCAGAGAGGCTGTGGAGTCTCCTTCTCTGGAGATCTTCCCAACCCGCTTGGACGCAGTCCTGAGCCCCGTGCTGTAGGTGACCCTGCGTGTGCAGGGGGGTTGGACTAGATGATCTCTGGAGGTCCCTTCCAACCTTAACCATTCTGTGATTCTGTGAAGTATTACGTATTTTTCTTATTCTGTAGGCTTGAAGATACAAATTAGAAAAATGTTTAACATTTTTGTTTTCTGGCTTCATACAAAATTTGTCCATACCACAACTCTATCAGCCAGAAATATAGTCTGTGTTGGACCTTGTGGAAACTCTAAATTTTAGAAGAATTGCATGAAATTGCAAGCTTACCAAAATGAAAGTGTCCCTAAATAAATCTGAAGAATTTTTCATTAAATTCCTGTGTGTTATTTTTTTTTATTAACAATAAAATGATTTTTGTTGATACAGAGTTTCTGAAAATACAGAGTTCATAAATTCAGTGCATCAGCTTTCTTTAAAAAAGAAAAAAAGATGTAAAGAGTCTTTTCTCATTTTCTTAACAACAACAACAACAACAACAACAAAAGTCTCCTAGCCTTCATCTGATAGCATCTGATAAATGATAGCACTTCAGGATTATAGGTTGACCAGGCTAATGAGATAATTGATTTTAAAGGATAATTGTAATGACAGTTTTCAAGAAAAGAGAAACACCAAGACCATGTAAACTTCTTTCCTATATCCCTCTTAAAGAAACCACATGAAGCCACAAATCTCCAAGATATAAAACAATACTTGGCAATAGTGAGAATATCAGTTAATTTCCTGTATTTTCATTTATCTAGCCCATCCATATAAGTACTTTCTTAAGGCTTGTACTGGGTACTAGCTTCCTTTTTCTGGGAAAAGAAACTTTAATTGCATGTAGAATATACCTAAATGAAATTATAGAGTCATAGAATCATTAAGGTTGGAAGGGACCTTTAGAGATCATCTAGTCTATGGATTACAATGAAGTTCCTCATTCTGTGAGCATAAACCTACCTTCTTCATAGACAGAATGACTGTCACCCCTCATCGAATATATATGGTTTAAAGAGCTCTGGAGGTTCTAGAAAGTTAAGGTCATGGACAGCTCTTTACCCTGCAGTACTTGACCACAAGAAATAATTATTTTGGACAAGCATGAACTAGAACATTAAACTGCAACGGTAGAGAATTGAACTGCTAGAGAAACGTAGAGACCTGACTAGGAAGTCCATAACAGAATAAGGAACTGACCATAGTCTTGACTGCACCTGGACAGACTGGACAAGTAGGTGGTGAGAAACCTTATGAAATTCAACAAGGGCAAGTGCAAGGTCCTGCACTTAGGGAAGAATAACCCCAGTCACTAGTACAGGCTGGGGACTGACCTGCTGGAGAGCAGCTCTGCAGAGAGGGACCTGGGCGTCATGGTGGATGACAGGTTGACCATGAGGCAGCAGTGCCCTCGTGGCCAAGAAGGGGATCCTGCCCCTCTGCTCAGCCCTGGTGAGGCCACACCTGGAGTGCTGTGTCCAGTCCTGGGCTCCCCAGTACAAGATGGATGTGGAGCTGCTGGAGAGAGTCCAGCGCAGGGCTACGAGGATGATCCGGGGCCTGGAACATCTGCCCTGTGAGGAAAGGCTGAGAGAGCTGGGCCTGTTCAGCCTGGAGAAGGCTGAGAGGAGACCTGAGCAGTGTCTATCAGTACCTCAAGGGAGGCAGTGAGGAGGATGGGACAGCCTCTTCTCAGTGGTGGCCGCCGATAGAACTAGAGGTAATGACTACAAACGGAAGCACCAGAAGTTCCACAGGAACTTAAGGAAAGATTTCTTAACAGTGAGGGTGACAGAGCCCTGGCACAGGCTGCCCAGGGAGGTTGTGGAGTCTCCTTCTCTGGAGATCTTCCCAACCCGCTTGGACGCAGTCCTGAGCCACCTGCTGCAGGTGACCCTGCGTGTGCAGGGGGGTTGGACTAGATGATCTCTAGAGGTCCCTTCCAACCTTTATGATTCTATGTATGATAGGCCGAATTACACCTTCTCCTTGAGAAGACAGAGATATTTGTCTGCTGTGATGTTGATAAGAGCAGAAAACTGAAGTTGTATTAACAAATGCAAAACACATCCTCTCTGCATCCTCAGACAATCTATACATTTCAAAGAACAGGAATAAAACCAAACAATTTATAACGGTAATTGAAAACAACAACAACAACAAAACCCTTTAATTCCATGTGCCACTGTATTCTCCAGTTTTTCATACCCCATTTTGTGACATATGTCCTCCACAGGCTACGTGCAAGGTGTGTCACTTAGTGTAATTGCTGGGTTTCAGGACCTCCTCTCTGTGGTATCATGCCAAGCAGAACTGGTTGTTTTTAAGTGAGTTTAGGGTGTGGTTTTAACGGCAATTGGAAGTCTGTAGCTGCTTAGGAATTGTGCCAATCTTGCATCAAGTTGAGGCCTTTTAGTGTTTGTATATATTGCCTGTGCTTAATCAAACTGAGATGTGATCAGAAAATGCATGATCAGCTGGTCCTTTGTCAAAAGATCATCTGAATGCACGTAAAATCAGAAGAAAATCTTGGAAGAGGGACTGTGTTTGTTTATCTGTGTTAATAAAATGCAGTTTATTTGCGTTAAATTTACACAGCATTAATTTTAAATCAAACTGCTTTGAATTAGGAAGCTTATATCATACATTCTTTTGTGTACCTGTTTGAAATTCTGCAGTAGTCATCAGCCAGATTGATAGCCTAATGTTGGCCATGCAGTTACCGTGCTGAACTGTGGAGTCTGAAGACAGTTTCAATTCTGTGACAAATCAGTGTGGTCGGCGTGTATAGCCTGGGTTTTAAATTGGTCATAACTTCACTGGAAATAGAATGGCTGTATTTAGAATACTTAGTGGAATTACTCTGAATTCATTTTTGAGAAACTTAAATAGTGCTAAATGACTCTTTTCTATGTTGTGCAAACAGTTCAGTTAGTGTAAGCAACACCTACATTTTGAAAGGAATATATTTTTTTCACTCCTTTTTACTATGCAATCTTTTGTTGCTTTTGTTCTTCCTCTTATAACTTATTTTTCTTGATAGGAGTGAGACTTTTTTTTTTTTGAACTTGAAAAATCAGCTTTCTTTTTTTTTTTTTCAAGTTAAAAATGCCTCAAAGATCTTTATTTGTCTTAACTGCTTTAGAAAGCTACATTTGTGCTAGATTTTGGCAAGTTTTAACAAAATTAAGATTATAAAACTGAGATTGTTGATTCCTGGCATAGAATACAAATTGGTATTTCCTTTTATTTATTATTATTATTTCCCATTGCAAAAAACTGTCATGTGTGCATATATATTAAGCTTCAATATTTGTCATTTCAGGTTGGATTCATGCTGTGCTCACATCTCAGGATTGTATGGCTTTTGGAGGAAACTTTTTGCACAACCTCAACATTGGCATGCAGCTCAGGTTAATATCAGTTTTCATTATATCTCTTCCTCCATAACTAGGATATTCTTTCAATAGATAGTTTTCCTCATGTTCTTAATTGGGATCAAATGGGTACAGGCTCTGGAAACAGGCAGTACGGGCATTTTTAGTCAAACTGTATCAAGCCCATACTATTATTTCACTTCTGCAAAGTTTGTTGCAAAAGCAAGATGAAAGGTGTGCGTAAATTTAACTAAATTAAAAAATATACTTGGAGATTAGTATAGATTTTTGTAAATTAATTTAAACCAAAATTGAGCAAGCCCAGGTGTGCAAACCTGAGTTGAAAAGAGCATCCTTGAGTCAGCATTGCTCTAAGGGCAGCTGTATTAGTTTTTGTCCAAGATGTGGAGCTGTCTTCTAAACATATTGTTTTTATTTATTACAGTGGAATCCTGATAAAATTCCATCTGTTAAAAGATCACACATTGGGTTTGTGTCCTAGTTTTATGAAGTCCAACTTTATTCTTAGAAGTGCAGCAGTCAAACTTGATAAGGTCAGAGCCTGGATGAGACCAGAGTTCAATCTTGTCCAACCGTGGTCTTGTTGGGATTTAACTATGTGGTACTTGAATTGTTTTGTTTATCATGGCCGTGCTTATTTTACTTTGTTTTGAACATTGTATCGATTTAATAATTATGTAGTTGAACAATGAATTAGATCACTGTAAATATTTATGTAATACAATGTTTCTATTTGTTCAGGTGTTATGAAATGGAGAAGAGGCTAAAAACCCCAGATCTTTTCAAATTTCCTTTCTTTGAAGCCATCTGTTGGTTTGTGGCCAAAAATTTACTGGAAACTTTGAAAGGTAATTTTTTTTTTTTTTTTTTTGAAAAGTCACATTATTTCTTAACCTGATCAATAGATTGTATTTTGTGCTGCATTGTTGCAGTTCTAGATCCAGCAGTTCTTGGTCTTTAGTAAATGATCTTCTTGAAAATGACTTGGGGATTAAAAAGCTTCCAGCAGAACTTGAGCTGGGCATATATCTTAATGCATATGTGATGTATGTAGCTAACATTTTGTAACACACTACTGGAAACTTTGAACATTTTTAGTGGTTTTTTTTTTCTATCTATGCTGAATGTGTATCTGATCAATGAAAATATTCTAGGTTATAGATAGAATATCTAAAATCCTGGCGCAGTGCAGTTGTACTACTAGACAAACAGGATTAATATCCTGTTACTTGAAAAGACCTTGTTAAGCCAGATTTGAAGTTCTTGGTTCATGGGCATCCCTTTTACAGTCAGTCTTCTCTCATATCTTTTAAGATATTTGAGTACCATTAGCCTGTCTATCCTTATAAAACAGCTCTGCTTGTCTGATACCACTGATTTATATCTGAGTTTCTTCTTGGTGGAGATTTTCTTTTTTTCTGTCAAAAAAGCCGGTGTCTTTTGTTTTTTCTTGTCAAGAGAAAGGCATGCATGAGGACTTTCGGAGACGAGATGGATTGGTTCTCTTATTGCTTTTATCAGCATTAGATCAGTGTTTCTCAGGAGTCATCTCTACAGCTTCTTTTCGCTGAGTTTCCAGTCATTTCCGAACTTCTTCGCTTCCTGTAATTCCTGTATCTGTATCCATACATAATTGAGCCTGTGAGATTGCTTTTCTCTGACTTCACCTTCTTTTCCTCAAATATCTTGCCCTCTGCCTGCTCTAATTACTCTTACTTACAGTAGTTACATTACAAATGATGTATTTGAAAAGAGAGGTTACCCTTCAGAGGTGGTTGGTGGCTTCTGCCTCTGCTTTGAAAGAGCTCAGGTACTCTCAGGTAACCTTTAGTGTTGCTAATTAGTGTTCACAGTGACCTGTTCTGCTTTCAGCAAGTTAAACAGCATTTAAAGCTTCTGGTTTCCGTGTGTACAGTGGAATTCAGGTTTCTAAATAATATAATTAACTACACTGTGCCATTTTTTTTCCTGCTTTTGTCACATGAATCCTGTATGTGTAGACCAGGAGACCATGAAACATCAGTGTTTTGCTTCTTAGGGACGGCATATGAAGCATTTCTTATGTTATTTTTGATTTATGACTTAGTAGATATTTTGCTGCACAACACAGTTTATGATCTGTAAACCCTGTGATGATTATGTTAGCCTTTGAGCTTTGGCATCTAGACTCCTGTGGATAAGGTATTTGCCAGTCTGAATCTTGTGTTTTATAAATAAGGAATTATTATCAGTTTAGTTGTAATGCATTGAACATATGGTTGCTAGTGCTGTATTTTTCTTTTTTATTTTCTCTTTTGTTTTTGATGAAATGATACCACAGGGTCATAACGCTTTGATTTTTCATTGGCAAGAAGTGTTTGTGGCAATATTATGAACATTGTGGCATTCTCCTAAGCAGTAGTTAGTCCATAATTTTGGGTACTTCAGAACAGTTGTTTGTCTATCTTTACACAGGATACATTATTTGTGCTATGCCCTTATGTGATGTAGACTTTACCAACAAACCGAGTCTGTGATGCTGCACTGTATTCTCAAAATTTTACCTACTGAGTCAGCAAGTGGGCAAAAAGGCTTCGGCTGCTACTGAAAGGCTTGTTGTTCCTTTCTGCACCTTTGGAGACATAGGGAACATCTTGAGTAGCTGTTTAGTTACAGAACTCTTTTTTTCCTGCAAGTGAATTGATATACTCTCCATAAGAACAGAGAATGATTAGTGTATTCTTTAAACGGAATAAAAAGAGCCAAATAGTTTCAGGACTGATCTGTTCCTTATCAACAAATGGAAGTGTTTGTAAGGAGGTTTGGAAGGGACTGAAACTTGCCTTTGACACTCTCTGCAGGATTTATTTCTTCCCTTTTTCATAAAAATTAAAAGGGAAAATTGAAAAGGAATTGCAGCTACTTGAGAGCAGCAGATTCCCTAAGAAGAAGAGGAGCTTTCTTAGTAAAGTGTTTTTTGTTGTTGTTGCTGTTTTGTTTTTCCCCACTTTTGTTTTGGAAGGGAGGGCTATGTAAACCATGTGAGGGAGGACAGTGATATTTGTAAGGGTGACATAAAATGCTGAGGAGTGTGAATCATTTGCTGTTTGTATGGGAATAGGCAGTGTGAATTCCAGTGCAGAGACACAGCTCATCCTGCATCACTCTGGTCCTCTTTAACTAAAATATTTCTAAATGAAACGATGGTGATTGTTTCTTCAAATATGTTTTTTTTTTTCTTGTTCTACTTTGTAAATTTCTTTTATTTATATTTTATTTATTCTTATCTGTTTTATTCTAATTGTAGTGTATCTCTGATTTTCACAATCACAAAGAGCTTTATTGCCTAAAGGGTAGATATCAATCTGTCTTTTTCACCATTACATTGTGTTTCTAAATTAGTGTCTGTATCTTTTTTAGAACTAAGGGAAGACGGTTTCCAGCCTCCAAGTTACTTAGTGCAAGGAGTGAAGGCTTTACTTACTGCTTTAAAATTATGGATGAAAAAAGAAGTAAGTATAAGTGATTTTCTTTGTTAATTTGATGAACTCTGTTTTGTTTTAGAAGCAAGTTTATGATTATTTTCATCTGTTAGAGAATACTGGAATACATGGTGGAGGTTATGTGCTCTTGATCTGGAGAAGATTCTTCATGATCATTTTACATTTTATGATGCTAATGAAGTCTTTTTAGAGCAACTAATAATTCTCATATTTTAGCTGATAGAAATAATCTTGCTTTACCTCAGCATGTGATGAGAATGCCAGCAGGCAAGTTGAGTTTTCTTGCCTATCAAATCAGCTCTGTTTATACAGCCAATTCATCCTTGTCTGAAGCAATGCAGACATGTAATACCTAGATATTTAGGATTTTCCATTAATGTTAGTGCTTTAAGGAGCACAGTTCAGTGTATCAGTGTAGAGTCAATTTAGATCCATAGAAGGCTATTAACTTCAATTGGATGCTGGCCTTGCTGAACATTGGCTGACTCTTACAAAATCATTAGTGTGTTGTCTACTCTGGGTTTTCTGATGCTGTGCTCTCCAGGAAAGCGGATTTGTTTTGGCACTGCACTGAACCTGGCCTGCTTCCATGTGGTTTTTTTCATGTGCTGGAGCCTGAGCTAATAAGCCCTCTTGGAACCTGCGCTTCTGGATGGTGCTGTTCAGAGACAGAGTCAGGATGGGTCTGACTGAGCTTATTAATTGTAGCTTGTTGCAGGCCATACTGACCTGAATTGGCTTTTGGAGAGCTGTTTGGTGCTTGTGCTCGCGAATTCTCCATGTAAGCAAGCTACATCCTAGCTCTGCCCAGTCTGCACAGAGCTACTGTTTCCAGACAAACATGTGCTTGCCCCCTGGAAAAACTCTGTGTTGAAGATGTCCATGCTGGACGAAAGCTAGCCGTGCCAAAGTAAACATGTGAATCCAATATCTGCATCCATAGCATGAGTAGTCAACAGCTGAAGTAATCTGACTGCTGATAATTGGCATCAAAAATGAACTGTATAATTCCTTGCTTTTAACTGAAGTTGGACTGGAATTCCTCATTTCTAAATAGATTGCTCTAGAATAGTGTTGCAGAATCTGTGCCCTGTCTAATAGTTCATTAAGTAGTTTTGTCTAGAATGTGATATGTTTCCTACTTCTGAAAAAGAAATTGTAGGTTCAGCTTTCTGAATACTTGTTGCTGAGGCTTATGAGTATTCCCAAACCATTGACTGCATACTGGCACTTGAACTGTGAGGAATTTGCACTGTGTCTGTGGACTATTCAGAGTGGTCTTTGCTGTCTGCCAACTACTATCTTTTGTATCTTGTATTCATCTTTTCGAGATACTGCTGCGTAAGCGTGTTGGTATTTTCTTTGCAGTAGGCTGTGATAGGGTTGTTAGCTGTGTACAATAAGAGCTGTGTACAATAAGACAGAAATTTCTGATTCTGAAAATGACGCATATGCCACAAATGAGAAGCCTACTTGTGAAGTTGCACATCGCTCTCATGGAGCACGTACTTTCAAGACATACATGAATCATTTTAGTGAATTGCTTTAACTGCTTGCTGGGGAATTTGTTTCTTGTCTTCAGCAGTGTCTTCATTTCTGTAGTGTTTAAAAACCACCAAGAGTTGCAAGAGGCTGAGAATAGAAATAATCAGTGCTACTACAGTTACTTTAGTATTCCTGACTTGACTTGAATTCTGTTTATGCAAGGTCTTTATTGGTATGTGTACCCTCCGTTTGCTTTGGTGCAGATCACTAGTTTGCAGGTTAGGTGATATACAACATCAAAGTGATGTGTCTGGTCTGCTGAGCTCTTGGTTTTATCTCTGGTTTCCTTCTGCCCTTCCAGATTCTGCCCTATCTGTTTGTGAAAAGAGCACATTTTTATATTTGTAGCCTTGGATTGCATGGGACTTGCAGGCAGTGTTTTTCAGCGCTTGCACGGTGCCTGTGACCTGTTTGGTGCTTGTGGTCAGTGGTTGTCAGTGCTTGTTCTAGCCTTGTGTCATCTTGCTTTCTCAGGCAGGGTCTGTGTTCCCTCTTTTGAAGATGTACCAGATGTTGATTTGCCTGTATATATGAAAGGTGACATGGTTACTTTAAGGGATGCATGTATTGTAGGACTCTCTATTATCAACATTTAGAAAACAATTTCTTGACGTTCTTGAGTGAATCATAGGGTTTTTTTGTTCCCATTATTCACTTTATCTACAATTTGATGCCTGACATCAAAGATTTTACTCTTGTATTGTGCTCAGTACAAGAGAACTCCTGAGTCCTAGAGGCTGCCTGCTGTTCCCTCAGGAGGGAGGATGCAGGAACAACTCAAACAAACAACTTTATAATGATTATTATAATTTTTCATGAATCCTAGATGTTCATATTTCCTTTCCCATCCTTTCTCTTTATCAGACTGCCTGCTTATACATTCAAATTTGTTGGTGTGTCAAAATTGCTTGCATTTTTTTTTTCTTGATAATTACCACAGATTAGTCAGAGAACTTCGGTATAAATAGATGCCTTTTATACTGGCAAACAAGTGAGTGTGCCAGTGTTATTTTGCTCAAAGAGATATTGTAAATGGTACTGGCAAAATAATTTATTCCTTCTGCTATAAATTATACTTGCCTTAGCAAGGCCTGCCAGTATTTTTAAACCAGAGAAGCTTTGCAGTCTTGATTTTGGGGGATCACGTCAGATCCCCTTGTGTACAGTTCCATGGACAGGAAAGTTTTTGGGAAAATTGAAGGTATAGAACAGTTTGGATAGTCCTAAAATGTGGCCAGGTCTTGCTGGAAAAAAAACCACACAGTTTAGTGCTACAGGTGTCACGTTGCCAAGTGTGAATGTGTAGAATTGGTGCACTCAGTGAGTGAACAATGGTAAATAATAGCAAGCAATTTAATCTTTCCTTAATTAATTACATTAATGACATTTATGACACTGATGAATTAATGGCATTGAAATGACTATGTTATGGTTATATGGCTGTTTTTTTTGAGAGAGAGCATTAGGTTTAATGCCTGAGAGGAAATGAGGTTCAGTGAAATGCACTTTACGCTATCCTACTACCTTTAGCAATAATTCTGTGGCTGAGTGTCATTTTTGAAATGTGGGTGATTGAAACTTCTACACAGCATTTGTGAGATAATTTTCCTTTCAGAAAGTCAATTAAGGCAATACCAGTCATTCTGGTCTATACATGAGTGTTGTTTTTGTAAGTCATTCTGGTCTATGCATGAGAGTTGTTTTGTCTATACAGTTTCAGTTAAATATTTTTGGCTGAAATTTAAACTATTTACATGAAATACTAAGGTATTTGTTGTTATTATTTTTTACTAGAACTAACTGTAGAGCCCCTGAAATGGATTTTGGTAATAAATCTACAAAAATCATTCTGAGCTCTGACACTGTTTCATGGGATTAATGTGAATACCTCCTGTTACGGCTACATAGGCTTTTCATAGTGAATGATTTTGAATCACTTCCTCCAACCTTCTACAATATCTTAAATATGCTAGAAAGGTCATTCAGAAAGTGAAACATGAGGCAGCTGGCTAGAAATTCATCTATTGGTTACTCATTATTGCTCTTGATTTGGTCTGTAGATTAGATTTTTGCCTTAGTGAAATTTCCCTTAGTGAAATTGCCTTCCCTGAAATTCCCTTCAGCAGTTTTGGAGGTCATTACTGTAATGAAGTTCCAACGTGTGGCTCTGTATGGTAGTAGGAAAATGAGAAGCCAAAACCATTTTCTGAGAAATAAAGTTATTTACTTGTCAGTATGGCTTTATATTGTCCCTTCTTTAGGCTCTTAGTGTCTAAGAGGAACTGCGGGATGGCTGACCTTGCGGTACCCTTCTATGCACCGAGCATCATGCACTGCGGGTTACCTGCTGCCTTCTACAGCGTGGACTGAGTGCTTCCGAGTGTGCAATATCTGTTCTGACAGCCTGTTATGCTTATTAAAAGCTCTTTTATTTATTTATTTATTTATTCTTGTTCATTTATTTTTTTGTCATTTGTTTTATTTTTTCCCCCTGTGGTTTCATTTGTTTCATAATACCTCTGCTTTTATCAGAAAAATGAATCAAGCGTCTTTTCTTCACCCTTTGCATACAGCTTGTAACAGAACATGCCTTTGAAATTCCAGACAACATTAGACCTGGGCATCTCATAAAAGAGCTTTCCAAAGTGATTCGCTCTGTAGAGGTAAGAACAGAGTTAACCCTACTTTAAATTTGCAGGAGAAATATTTTTGAATCGGAGAGTTACACGATAATTATGCTTTCAAATTACTGTATTTACCTTTTCATTTAATGCTAATTTTCTAATAGAAAGTCATAGAGGAAAATTATTGGAAATATCGTGCTACCAGGTTGCATACCCTGCATTGAAGAAAATGAGTTGCAGTGGGTTTTTCTTCTTTTTTTTCTCTCTTGCACTTCCCTCCTCGTTTTTTTCCCAACTTGACCCTTTTCTCTTTTTTAAGTGTTTCTTTAAAAAAGATCCTTGGTGGTGAAGTGATTTGGTATTTTAACATTGGAAGGTTGGTATTTAAAATTTTTTCTCACTTAAAGCTGCTTAAAATAATTGTTGTGAATATGTTACTGTTAAAAGACGCTCTCTGTATTATATTCTACTCTCTCCTCCTTGAGCTCTAATCCAATTAATATCTCTTATACTCTTATATTTTGCTGCTATTTGTTGTGTTGTCAATGGGTTTGTTGTTGTTGTTATTCCTATAATAATATTTTGCTCCTTTATTCTTTAAGGAATGCTAATTATTAAAAAATTGCCACATTAGTATGTGAAGAGAGTAGTGCTGCAAAACAAAGAGAATATTGATCTATTGGGTACTGTACATGTAAACCCTATCCTGCCTTCAGAAATTAAAGCTGAATTGTTAGTAATAGATATTGGTATTAAACATTACTATTATGGGAGAATTTAAAAGCCTCAAACAGGAAAGAGGAGCTGTGGAACTAGAGCCTTGAACAGATCCATAGGAATAACAGAGTGCTTCTCTAAAAGATCTAGAATCTTATATAATTTTCATTCATTTAGATGAATAGGAAGCAGGACTTAAATATATGAATTGCCTGTGTGAGACTACTCTGAAATATATATTTTTAATTAAAGGAGGAAAACAGCAAACCAGTTAAAACTCAGGGAATTCTTGGTGTATGTCCATCCTCACGGTCTACACATGAAGGTACGTCCCCTCACCATTCTCGACGGCGGGTGAGGAAACTGCGAGACCATGCTACCAAAACTCCTTCCAACCTGGACATCCTCGAACTCCATACAAGGGAGGTACTGAAAAGACTGGAGATGTCACCGTGGGAGGAGGCAAGTATCACATTTCATGAAAAAAACAAAACAAAAAAATGAAGAGAATAAATTTCTAATCTCTACTGTAAAGGAGCGATTGTTAAGGTGCATAAAAATACAGGCTGCAACCATTTGTTTTACTGAAATATAGGTAGGTTTGATTTATCTCTTTTGAGGTTGCCTGATAGGAATTTCTTCCTTTCTTGGTAATTTTGGGGGGAGGTTAACTTAGCCTTTTGGTTTTGGAAGTCCCCTGAATGTATCAACTACTGCTAGGACAGCCTTAGGACTACTTAGCTAGGACTACCTTAGCTATCGAGTGCTATTTTGAGTTCTGTGCAGAAGAGGGAGCTTGAAACGACCTGATTTGGTGAGTGTCTGGGCCAGGCTGCTTTCTTTTTGCTTCTAGGCAGCTCTTTCTTACAGCTCAGTTACCGTAATTTGATTAACATCTCTTTCCCTTCATGCTTCTAGCTCCTCTCTAACTGTGATTCCCTTGTCTCTGGTCTGTGGCTGAGGACTTTTTATCTATCCTACAATAGTATTATAGCGGAAAGGAGTGAAATGTACTCTACTGAAATGTTCTTTTTCTTCAATTCATGACCATATATAAAAGAAAAACACACAACAGAAATGTGAGAAAGAGTGAGAGAATGGGAGTGATTAATGACTTTCTAAGAGCAAAAAGTGCAGAGTATATTAATTGGAATGGACTGTCTTAAAATTATATATTTATGGATAGTTTAGAAATACTGATTTGGATCTTCCTGTTGACATTCATAAGATATGAGCAAGAAAAATTCAATTAGTCCCAAAGATAAGAAGCTGAACTTAGATTTTACCACAAATAATTAATGTGAGAGTCACTGCTACACATTGTTTTTAAAATAAAACAGTTGTCATTTAACATAGAAGCTCACTGTTTGTGATCAGTATAGATTTTTATTTATTGTTTTGCATATTCCTGGTTTAGCTCGTAAATTTGTTACTAATTATTTCAGAATTTAAGTCAAACATAGATTGCTTTGAGCTAAGAAAATTCTCCTTGTGGCAGGTTAGTTTTCATTATAATCGCTTCGCTGTTCCCTGAGTCAGTTCTGGAGTACTAATTCCAGGGACCAGAGAGTCAACTTTAAAGTTGCTTTATTTATCATCCCAAATGCTTTTGATGTGCCTTGCTCTGTTGGTAGCTCTTTCTTTTGAGTACAGTGATCATTTTCCAAATGCTATCCGGAAGGAATATTGTAGACATATTGTAGTTGAGTTATAGATGTTTAAAGATGTGATAAATGATTAAAAGAAGAATAAGGTACAGTTTGCTCTTTTTTACATCCAAACATGTTTTGTTTGGCCAGATTTTGACTTCAGCTGTTTTTTAGAAAGATAACTATCCTGGTAGTGGGTCCAAGCTTTTATGGGCTACAGAAAGCAAATACTGAATTTATACATGTAAAATAATAAGCAACACTGCTTTTATTTCTTTAGGATACAACAAACTCAAAACTAAACGGGAGATTTAACAAGCCCTTTCAGCCATCTTCTACAGTACCTGAATGGAGAACAAAAGACAACGACCTTCGCCTCCTGCTGTCAAATGGAAGAATAATTAGGTACAGAGGGTGGATTGTGGATCATTTGTTCCTAGTCATTATGGACTGGCACGCTCTAGCTGTATAATAATGCTACTTTTCTTTTAGGGAGCTCTGAGTTCCCTTTTATGAGTAAGATTCAATTTGGAAACATAGGAGTGGGTCTTCTCTGTTATGTCTACTGTCCCCTAGTGGAGGTACAGTTTGGGAGTGAAGAGGAAGAGGTTGCATGTTCCTTTCTTATGACATTCCAGTCAGTTGCTTAATTGGGGTTTTTCTGGAGGGAATGCTTCAAACTAGAAATGCCTGCTTTTGAATCCATCTGTTTATTCAAATGATTCTCATTAAAAACTCTGCTGTCAACATAATGTCTTTGTAGGAATGATGACTAAACTGGAAGTAAAATGGAGTAGGTACGATTGTAAATGATGAGATAAGCATGAGAAAGTTACTGTTTTGTTCCCAGTGTTACAAATAACAAAGGAAAAGAAAACAATTGCTTCATGTTTGAAAAAACAACATGATAACATGGTTAATTTTTCTTGTGAGACAGAGATGAGAGACGGCCATTTACAGATCGAAGTCTTTACACAGCAGATAGTGAAGATGAAGATGACAGGACAAGGTCAAAAAAGACAACCGTTAAGATAGAAGAACGGACCTCAGGATTTGAAGGAGAAGGGAATGCAGATGCCCAAAAACCACTGAACAGTAAGCTTGCTTTTAAACCCTGCCAAATGAGCATTTTGATAGTCTGGAAGAGGATCTAACTGGTATGAAGGCTGACTGAAATTTTGCTGAAGTATATAGAGAATAAACTAATAGATCAAAGAAGTAATAATACAAGTTACAGTGATGCACTTGTCAGTTTGTTTACTGAAGATGCTAATGACTAGTTAAAGTAGAAAAATAAAACTCATATTTTTACATAAATTCCATCTTGAATTCTGTTTGTAATAGTTCCAAATCATAATTCCATGCCCAGAATAATTCCATATAGGCCAGTAGGCGTAACTTAACATAAATAAAACTGCTTCGACACGTTTTCAATCTTTGCATTAAACTGGGGAAGAAGTTAAATTAGCCCAGAATCAACCCCTCGTTCCAGTACTTTGTATCTAAATCTTACATGACTAGCAGTTGATATTTCCTGGTCTTTCTGTAGCCTCAAGACCAAATGTGAGCTCATTACAGGTTGTATTAGTAACATATCACTACTGGATGCCAGTTTCCAGTGCCTACTTCTAAGAGTGTGATCTGTGTGAACTGACAAATTGGTTCCTCATATAGCAAATTCAGCTCCGTATTTAATTATAAAAGTCACATCCTTTCACAGCAGAGCCCAGAAGGGCTCAGAGGATACGTATTAAGAAACTGAGGTCAATGTTTATAAGATAATGAGAGTCCTCCTGAGACTTACAGTCCCTTTGGTTTCCTGCACATCTGTAACAACATTTATGAGTCCATTGTCAGCCTGGAAAAAGTATTTAATTATTTTCCTTAACAAAGCAATTTGCGGTCCGTGTTGACTGTGCTTCCAAAGGTCACAGAGGATGGTATTAAAAATAACTTGCACAGGAAAAGGGTTCCTCTTGTGCAGTCTTGAACCTATAGGATAAATGGCTTGTTGAGTACAAACTAAGCACCCACTAGGCATGTGGCCTGTCTGCTTCAAAATTTAAATCAAATTATACACTTGAAGCAAAGATTCAGTCAAACAGAGAAGCAGTAGATGATCTTCAAAATTGTTGTGCTTATTTGATGCTGAATGAATCTGGCAGTGTTGAATGTAAATATAACAAACATACTTAAAACCAGAAGTGAATCTTGAAATTGTTCTTTGAGAAACTGAGCAGTCAAGGTTGCACTAAGATTTATAATTGAATAGTGAGAGTCTTCAAACTTCCTTATTAAAGGTCACTTAAACTTAGTTCTTTTACTTTGTCTTAACTAAAGGTTTAAACAGAGGGAGAAAATTTTCTTCTGCAGAGGATCCCATAATGGACAACCTTTTTCTATACCAGATGCGCCTTCCATTGTGCTTGCTAGGATTTAGTCCAAGAGGCATTGTCTGTAGAGCAGTGCCCTGACACATGAGTTCAAGCTCGGTACAGCTTTGCGTGTCATGCCCTGATTCCAGCCGAGTGACCTAGTGTTATTAGAGAGACAAAGATCAAGCATTCTACTCGGATTTTAATACAGCAAGACACTTTGAAGGAGTGGAGGGAAAGTGATTTAAGATATTTTTGGAATCCATTGTAGCTTAATCCGGACTTATAAACAGATTTCTTTTTGCCTGCCTTCACCCAGTGAGCCAGTTTGGAAGCAGGCTGGTGAGCAGTAGACAACTTGGTTAGTTTTGAGAAAATTTGACTTATGAACTAAATCACTGCACTTTCTTTATACAAGTTGTTAAAAATAAATCTGTGTGTTTTGTTCCTTACAAAATAAATGCTATTACATGTAATAACTTATTTTTCTTTTATTTTTTTTCTCCTCAGTGTTCTTTGAAAGTGTGAAATCAGAACTCAGGAATGGATCCTCAGAATACTCTGATATTTCTGATTCAGAAGAATCTGAGCCTGATTGCACTACACAGGTATGGCTAGAAAAAGTCACAAAAGCTAATGAAGTGGAAATTAAATATAATTCTTATAATTGAGTTATTTCAAATTAATATGATCAAAATCTGTGTTAAAAGAACAATAGCAAAATACTTAAGTCTCTTACAAGTTACTCTAAAATTTTCAGAAATCCACACTTCATTTATTTTAGTGTTGAGAAAATTGGCAAGATGTGCCCTGTTGAGACACATGTTATGATCATATTTGTCATTAAGGTGTGATTGACAGAGGATGAACCCTGCTCTGGAGCATGCAAAGGCTGAAAAAAGTTAGGTCCTAGCTGGTTTGTTAACTTCTTCCATAAGCAAATTCTATTAATGAAATTAGATTTATTTCACTTCAGGGTGAAATGGAAACAATCCTATAGGCCTTTAATTTTTTTTTTTAACAAACTTAAGTGTTTATTAAACTGTATTGAGGTGTTTGGCTCTACTTGAGTCACCGTGAGTGTCCCTCCATTTGAAGATCTGGACCATAGTGCTTTCTGTACAAGTGTACAAAATATGAATGTACACACACACGAAAGCATACATAATTTACACACATACCTTAATACAAATTTTAGTAGCTAAACATGTCTGTATATATATGCAAATATTAGTTTCTGCTTGTTAAATTATGCTCTGACCTACCAATTTCCATTTTACTTGGGTAGCAGTTAGAGGCAAATAGAATGATTACCTTAAAAATTGTGTTGTGTGCTTCTAGAAAGCTAATGCCTTGGTCTTGCATTTGATTTGAGCCTATTATAAGATTATTGATATTTACAATAAGTCTTGCTTAATATCAGTTTGTATTTAGATGTTGGAATGAGAGGAACTCCCTTAATATGGCTTCTTCTGATTTCCTAAACTGTGTTGTCAGCAACTCTGGCTCAGCAGTTTGTTGTTGTTTGTTCGCTTTTAAGAAACATAATCAATAGTTATTTGGCAAGAATGTTTTTGTTCTTTGTTGGAGCACATATCCAGTATTAGGATGTTCAGTGAAATATTTTGTATAAATGCCACCAATTTTCTTAGGTCCTTGTATTATACTTTGTAGTTTCTAATAGCATCTAATAAAATATACTTTTTTTAAAGGATATATCCAGAATGAAGTATTTCAGTAGCTTCCATAAATGCTTTTTTATTTTTGTATCTCTCTAAAGAAGATCTTAAAAAGAGAAAACAAAATAAAACTAGATAGGCGCTTTTATAGTAATATTCAATTGTATTTGGAATTTAATTTCTCATTTGTGCAACTCTTCAGGTGTCAAAGATTAACAAGTTGCATTTACAAATGAAATTCTTACATGTAACTTTTCTCAGTGGTCTGACACACTGACGTACATTCCAGCTATATTTTGATGATGGGAATGGTGGTTGCAGTCTTGCAGGGCTATGACTCTTCCAAGTTCTCATCTTCCACTTCTAGTGTTTTTAGTGAATATCATGTTGAGTTTATACCTTGAAAAAATCTTTTTTCTATATTAGTAAATAGAAGGTTGGTCTGATTTACTGAGGTGAACATATCTATCTTGCTTTAGCTGATGGCACATTGAGTCAGATATATTTGTTCCACCTTTTGTGAGAGACACTTCTCATACAAGCTGTAATCTGAGAGGGAGCTGAGAAGCTCTTCCATTCCTCAAATGAGGGCTTGGCTGTTGTAAGTGAGGCTCAGATGCTGTGTCTCTGCTCCTGCTCTATTTTTGACTTATCTGAGAGCTTCTGTTACTCATAACTTCAATCAGTAGCATCTGTCTTATCTTGCATTTGTAAAAGCAAAAAACCAGAAGCTATCACCTGAGGGTAGGATATGTCTACTTACACAGAGTAGCTCTCAGTTCTGCTGCTTGGAAACCTGCTTCCATATTTTTACTCCAATTTGAGCACAGAAGATAAATATAATTAGTACTCCATTACAGAGGATACTCTCATAGGGGGATAATTTGATAGGTGGTTTAAAATACTGTGTTTTCTGTAATAAAATAGGTTTTCAAGCTGCTGTCCATATTGCTGATGCATGTACTCATCTAATTCCTATATTCAGATTAATTACATTTTAAATTATATATATATATATGTATATATATATATGTATATATGTATATGAAAGTTAAAATTAGGAGTTTTAGAATTTCTCCTTTAGCATGAATTAAAGTACCAGCCCCATTTTAGGAGGCCTGATGACCATTGTATATACTGTTTGCTCTTGTTGCAGCAGAAGGATTCCTCCACAGAGGAGTCAGAAAGCTCAGGTGATGAAGAGAAACAGGAAGTAACATCAAATTTCAAAGAGGAATTTAAGGTTACAAGAGACCTTTGTCAAACTACCCAGAAGCCATCTAGAAATGAAACTCCCAGTAAAAAGTAAGTATGTTAAGTGTGTAAGGGGAGGATTTGTTTATAAATTAGTGTTAGACTTCTCCCTACAAACATATGTATAGTTCTACTTTGTATAAATGTGAAAATAATTCTTTCAGAGAAATTTTGGATTCTGTCTTGAACTGCTTAACAATCCTCTGTTTTTTAGAGAATGTCCTACCTCGACAAGTACAGAAGAAGAAGCTATTCAGGGCATGCTTTCAATGGCAGGATTGCACTATACCACATGTTTACCAGGTCACACACAAAGCACAGACTGCACAGATAAAAGATTCTCGCTTCAGGAACACAGAAACTACCCCAGAAGTAAGCATAAAGACAGACAGCCGTCTCAGAGCCACAAAACAGTAGAATGTGGTAGGTACCTGCATTAATTACAGTGCTGTTCTCTGTTGTTGGGCAAACTATTCAGAAATAATACCGAAAATTAGTTTTTTAAATTTGCAGTCAAGTTTTGAAGTGAATAAAACCTTTTTTTTTAGATTCAGTCTTTTTCCATAAAAATAACTTCTGAAAATTGGGATAAATTTAGCTTGAGAGGTCATCAAGATCCAGCTTCTAAGTATCACCATTTAAATGTTCTATGGCATTTTTGCAAGAGTTTCAAAGTTATGGCTAAGTGTAACCACCTTCAAGAAAAGGTTCACAGACTATGCATAGTTGCAACTTTTACCTCATGTGTGTTTCTTAGAAGTGTGTTACATAGGAATCTGCTTGGTGGCTCTTCATCCTTCCTGTGTCTTTGAAAGGCAAGCTTGTTTTATTTTCTGCAAGTCTACTTTGAGTGCAATCCCGTAAATTGAAGCTTCCATGGGAAGAACATGTTGGTAGGTTACTAGGGTAGGTGCTGTGGTGCGGTCACTGGGGCAGCAAACAGAAAGCCCTAGTCTTGAAGAGGAGAATTCAGAGGGGTTTTGTTTGTTTGTTTGTTTTTTTGTTTTCTCCTTTTTGTCAGGACTTTTTGATGTCTGTAGAAAAGAGATTCTGTTAAATGCATTTGGGAATGACAGAGAATGACAAGAGAACATTGCCACTAATTTCCTCAAAGGAATCAAAATCATTTAGGAATTTAGGAACAGAGAGAAGAAGCGTCACTGTGTTAGAAAATTCTTTTTATGAGAATAGAATAGAAGACAATTATGGTTTGGTTGATTTGGAATAAAATAGATCACCACCAGCAGATAGAACATTCGCAATATTTCAAACAAATAATAGTGTGTTGCTTTCCTGTGCAAGGAGATAACAGGAAAGCCTAATATGACTTCCAAAACTATGTTCAGAAAACCAAAACTACAGGTCTTTAGAAAACAAACCCCAAGATCAACAAAAAAAACCCACTCAGATGCACAGTGCCTTCGAATTTTTATAACTTTCTGAAAAAAGTAATCATCATGTTGCTGTGTGAAACTTCATGAGTGAAAAAGATGAAGCTTGATACTTCATAGCTCAGCCGTATTTTGCAAGACCTTTCAGTCCTTTACAAATTTGAAATCAGTTTATGTCCTGAAAAGTCAGGGAGACTTTTCAGTTTTACCAGTTAATTATATTGCAAATTTGTTTTAAGTGCAGACACTTTTATGATAAGCCTGTGAGAATAGAGCCCGTTCTGTTTCTTTTGCACCTAAATAGCAGCACATCAGCATTTAGAAAGACAACTGTCAATAGTAACTGTAAATTAAAGATAGTCTCCATGTTTACATGAACTCCTAATGATACAAAACCGTGTTAGAAAACTGAAAAAACTAGCAAAGAAGGTAAGTTCCCTTCCCTATTATTTCTTTCAAATTTGAATGGTCTTGTTCAGCTGACCTTTTTTGGATATATCTATCTTCAGCTAGTTGTATTTATGTTGTGATTTTTTTCTGTAGTAGAGTCTGTAAAACCAAATGGAGTTGAAGGAATATTTTTTCCATTTTATTTTTTTTCTTAATTTTAAACTTATTCAAATATATAATCAACTGATATATTAGTCGTTGTTGATTTAAAAAGTTAAGCTTGTTGAACTTCTTTTTAGGTAGGTCTGTGAGGGAAGAGGAAAGAGACCTGGGGACTTCAGCATGGGCTAGACAGCTGAATGAAGCTTCCAGGATTACCCCTCAGGTAAAGCAATAATTTAAACATTTCAAATACATTTTTTATAGAAGAAAGTTCATGAAGTAGTAAGCACAGAAAGTAAACAGAGTGAGAAGGTCTTTCCAGACTAGTACATAAATACATACAAGCCAGAAGCTCATTTTACATATGTGACGTATCTGATAGTAGGTAATACTGGTGCTGGTAACTGAAAACTATATTTCTGTGATGCTTCTGTCTTTCATTTTCTTTTCTGCTCCTCCCAAATTCTCTTCTGTGATAGTGCCTAGCATGGAGATGCTCAAGACAATATCTTGGGAGAAAAAAAAAAAAATGGAAATAGTGTATTTACATTCAATCTTAACTGGGAGAGCACTGTATTGTTGCTTCATTGTTATTCTCAAGCAGAGCATCAGGAGGAGCAGAACTAATACCTGCCTAGGAAAGTTACGCTGCTAAACTTGTATAGCTTTAGCCTAACAGTAGAAATATTTTTGTTTTCTCAAGCATAGGTGGAATCCAGCAAGGAGTATGTAAATAAAGGTTATGTATCTTACTCTATAAGCTTTCTGATATTTTCTGCTAGGTGTCTCTGAAGTTGTGAGTGGTAGAAGTTTTAGGAATGATTTAAGTTGCAAAATACCGGTGCTGTTCAGCTGTATTTTAATTATGTGCTTTTTATAGATTTTTCTCAGGGAACACTGAGCTGCATGATATTCTTTACAGTTTGTGATTCTCAAATTAGAATCTATTATCGGCTGAATATTTAAAACAAATTGCCTGTTTAAGTAGTCAATGATTATGATAAAGCTGTTACAAAAACTGATAAATCATGAGCAGTTGCATTTGTTTTGATCATTGCAAATTAATTATGCATACTAGTATACTCAATTTCTATACTTTCTGATTTTAATATATTTTATTATCCTTAAGTACTTATGGAAAAAGTGCATATGGGAAAGAAATACAGTTATTAGATTGTGCTTTTTTTTAAATGTAGTAGTATAATTAGAAAAACTACAGTGAACTTTTATACAGAAGTGATCGACTTTCACATATTTTTTTTCCTTCCCCTCATTTTTATTCCAGGATGCAAGTAAAACGCAAAAATATGTCAGGAGAGAGGGTGCATCAGAAGCCGGTCACAAGGTTCAGGAAAACAGGAACATAGTCCACAACAATGGCTTGAGTTTTCAGCACGGCAAGTACACCCGAGACTCCAACCTCCTTCAAGGAGAATGCCGGCTGAGTGACAGCAGTCTTAGTCCTGACAGGCCGTATGGTGAAACATCCTTGTCTGTTCCGCTTCATCCCACCAAGAGGCCAGCATCAAATCCACCCCCCATCAGCAACCAGGCGACAAAAGGTAATGGTGCCAGCTCTGCTGTCCCCTTGCCACCGAAGGAGGGAGGGGGGAAGGCCAAGTACAGGAGCCTGTAAACATCAGAAATAGCTTTTAGATGCAGAATCTGCAGGGAGGACAGACTTGGAACTTGAGGAAAATGCAAACTGGGCTTCCTGAAGACACTTAAATTTGGTATGGATTGTGTATGGGGTGGAATGAGAGAGCTATCTGAGTGCAAGCCTAGTAGAGATCTTCATATGCAAAGCATTGCATTTCTGCATATATATGTTATGCATAATAAAAGGGATCAAAACAGAACCACAACTATACTCTAAAACACTGATCTAAAACAGATTTGTTCCTCTTAAGTTCAGCTTTAAAAACTGTGACACTTCAAAACTGTTCTGAAGACTGTGCTTGGTTTTGTACTCAAACTCATGGACTCATGTAACTCATATATAGCATGATTTACTAGAGTAAAATCCAGAGGGCTTAGTTCAGGTTCTTCCTTACTGCACTTCCTGGCCTTCCTTGGATTAGAAATGGTTGGAAGTAATATGATCGCTTTATGTATGATAATGCTGACCAGATTTTAGGAAAAAAAAAAAATTGCTGCTTTTCTTAGAATTCCACTTCCCTGATTGTTTGCTCTAAAACTGATGAGCAAAGAGCATTTTCTGCAAGTGAATGAGGTGAAAATTTGGTCTGCTTCAGCTTGACCAGGCTGGGCCTCATCTTTTTCTCTCTGATGACAAAATGCTGTTCTGAGCTCCTTCATGTCATTTTTTCAGGCAAACGTCCAAAGAAAGGAATGGCAACCGCTAAACAGCGCCTTGGGAAGATCTTGAAGCTGAACCGGAACGGCCACGCACGCTTCTTTGTTTAATGTAGCTGCTACTTCTACTACTGCTGTCTTTCCTACACAGACCAGTATTGAGGTCAACAGAGCCTGGAGCTGCTGTTAATCCTCTGCTTGAAGCAGACTTGCATGTACCATATAAAACACTGCCTGATGAACAAAAAAAAAAAAACAACAAAAAAAAAACCAATGCTGCATTTTCACTGTGCCACACCTGCTCAGCAATAACCATATGGGAACGGGGAAATCTTCAGAGAGACGTGGACTGAGAAATAGTCTCTCATCAGGGCTTGAATATCATTTGTTGCTGGTAGTGTCTGACCTAATTCATAAGGGGAAGATGATGAAGGTGGTTTATCAATAATTTATTTCTGATAGATTTTTGACAACTTTTAAATTCATTTTTAAAAAGCTATTTATTTGGAAGACTTTTTGTGGGGGTTATTAATTTAGATTTAAGAATGTGAAAGTTTTTAATTGTTTTGATAATGTATGTTTGGTGCAGTGGACAGCCACATTAATGGTAATTAGTCTGGACTCCTAAATTTGATATTCAGGTTGTAGTCTTAAATAGGGGTGAGATGCATTATTAATTATTTTTAAATTAAGGCATATGGAATCTTATTTTTTTCCTGCTCTTTATAAGCTATTGGCTGGGCTTTTGTTGACTTGTAAGGTGCATATTCTCTGCCAGCTTGATTATTTTTGACCTGTCCTCTTTTATACAGATTTATTTATTTGATGGACTAGATGAGACTCTCCTAAAGACAGAAGAACCTTCTTATGTCAGTCCAGTAGCTAACTTGTTTTAAACTGCACCCCTTTCCTTCAAATTGGAGTTTATGCTTTTACTCCTGGTGTGACGTTTGATCTAGCTGTGATGGTTTTCTCCTGTAAAAAAAGGCTCCTTGAACTTGTATTTATGCAGATTATTTAAATGTTGGTACAAAGGAGGGAATCTTCATATATCTTACCGGAGGAACAGGGAGATGAGTTAAGATGCGTATTTCTTCAGAACAATTATTCTGAAATAACATCTTAAGACAGACGTTATAGTCTTAAGATTTGGCATATTGTTTAATGTAGCATGGAAGGAGCATTAAAATATTACTATAGTACTTTAATACATTTTAGCGAGGAGTCGGGAAGGCAGGATAACGTGTGTTCCAAAGGTGGACGAGACGTGACAGCCAGTTAAAAGTCTTAAATGGTGCATATATAAGCATTAAGTAGCTTACTGGTATCAGAATGATCATTTGTGTCTGTTCACACAGAGCTGATAGCAAATGCCAATTCTGAATTATTGTAAATAACTTTGATTTAAAAATTGTATTTTTCTGTAATATAAAAGTAAATATTTAAATTTGGGGGAATGGGAATGAAGTTGGAAAGGGGAATACTTTTACTTGATTCTGGAAAAAAGGGGCATTTTGCAGGGTCCAGCCAAAATGAAAACATTTAATATGCTAGTGATAAGTTTTGATTCTTTTTTTAATTATTATTATTTTTTAAATGCTTGCAAAGAGTAAAAATACTCAGGCTTAGCTATCTGTTTCATTGAATTGTATTGAATTTACATACTGGTTTTTCCTTCCTCCATATTCTATACTGGAGTTGTCCCTTTTTGTTTAAAAACAAATTTGTTTTGGCTTTCCAGAAGATTTGTGCAGAGTTATATTTATCTAGACTAGATGATGAATGCCTTTAGAAATGGAAAAAAGTTCTAATGTCAGGTGTTTTTCATTATTGCAGGGACAAAACTCATTAGCACTATTTTTTCTTGTTTCTAAATTGAGAAATATCAAAATACAAGGTAATTGCAAATAAGTCGGGTATCTCTAATGGCTTAACTTTCTCCAGAGCTTGAAAATGGTATCTTATGAATATTCTTTGTAGCCCTGCTTTTACACTGTGTTGACTTGACTTTACAAGTGTGTGTGTGTTTTTTTTGTTGTTGTTATTATTTTCTTTTTCCTGTTTTCTAATTATGATTTCACAAAACTAGGGCCTCCTCCTTCCCTGATTAGCAGTGGAGGTGAGATTACTAAATAGCAGAAGATAAACTGAAAGTTTAAGTTGCTGAAAGTGAACGTAACTACTTGTTTTTTTCTCAGGTGTTGTATTTTTTTCAGCTGTAAGTAGTCAAGAGAGAATATTAGACTGTCTTCTCATATATGTCAATCTAATTTAAAATGCCCTTATAAATGTTCTCTTTGTTTAAGCTTGAGCAAATCAGTTCGTACCTGCCAAGCTTTAAAACTATTTTAGCTTTAGCATATAGAACCAAACTACTTCCTTGTTGCTGACTATTTAATTTTTACATGTAGAAAATTCCTGGTAGGGGCAGCAAGCAAAATCACAGGGGGATGAAGAACGAACTCTCCTTAAAGGCAGATTTTTGATTACACTAATCTGAAATAGAAGTATATGTCAGAATAGAATTTGGAGTAAGGAATTTTGAAATATGAATTATACCATCTTGCTGTCTGCGAGACGTATATGAGGTCTTTTTTTCTGATGATCTTCGTTATTTATCTGTATCTTACTGTTGAAACACAGACTTGGCTGGACCCATGTATATTATTTTGTCTTGTTTTCATTCTTTTTCTATTCTTCTTTCTCCCTTTTATATCAAAGTGGCTCTCCACTGTTGTGAGTTTATGTAATAGTCTCTTCATAGGCTGTCAAGAGGCAGAGGTCCATTACAATTTTCTTCAGATATCCATGCTTCCTCCAGAAGTCTGCTTTTAAAACTTTGTTTTGTCACCTCAAAAAGAAAAAAAAAAAGTCATTTAAGACATTTAAGAGAATTTGCCATGATATATTAGTTATTAAAAATCTGGTAGCTCCAGTCTCCTGATCTCCTGGTAGCTCATGAAGAGGATGTGGTGACCTCACTTGTTTTGTGTATTTGTATGTAGGAATATTTTTATTGTGTTCTAGATGAAAATGCTACTGCACCGATCTTCTGTAGATGAACTGAACGTTGTGTTGTAGTAGTG
>VZSV01000032.1:1651917-1738478 GCA_013398735.1 Nothocercus julius
AAAAAAAAAAAAAAAAAAAAAGTCTAAGAACTTGAATTTGATATAAAACGTTAACTCTTTTTATGTTGACAGGCAGACAGAACAGGAGGAAATGAAGTAGTTGAAAGTTCTCAAATTCCTGCAGTTAAAAAAAAAAGCAAAAACAAAAAGCAAACAAAACAACAACAACAAAAAAAAACCATGCAAATGAAAAGACCACCTAGAAACTATATCAAAGATTCTTCCAGCAACTTTCCCGTTTTTCCCTCCTACTATACTTGCTAATAAACCCTGGCTACAGGGTAGCCTTTAATGACCTCTGAGGTAGATTACCTATGCAACCTATACTACTCTACATGAATCCATTCTTAAAAATCAATTTTGAAAGGGTTAGATGTTACAGTTGTTACTTTCTGATCACATAGAAATTTGGGGGTGTGTTTTTTTTTTTTTTTTTCTTTTCCTGGGGGAGTAGTTGAAATTCTTGTGTTACCTTTAATAGAGATAAGAGAGCACAGTGTCATGATCACCTTTAAGAGAGCTTCAGCTTTCCCTAGGCTTTGCTATGTGGCATAAGCTATTCCTCATTCACAAGGCCATGAAGCTGTAAATGTTGAACCTTTTTGCATAATTTCAGAGTCGACGCTGAAATGTATCTTGCTGACCCCCGTTTTGTAGTTGTGGAGACTAAGCAGAGCTGAAGCTAGAATGAACTGGTACCCTTAACTAGTGCCCTCTTTAGGCTCCATGTGCCCGTGTCTCCCTTTATCCCCCCCAGCCCAAATCCAGTGTCTTTTCAGAGTTCATTCACATAATACTTCCAGACCATTAAATGCTGTTTGTGGCTCCTGGGATTGAGTTGAGCCCAGAGCTGCTCTGTTTCACAGGAGAAATATAAACGGAACCAAGGGCCTTACTGTTTGTGGTTAAAAAACAAGATTAAAAGCTGCAACATCCATTTTTCCAAAAAAAATCAAGAAAAATAAAAAAATAAAGGAAAAACCCAAATAACCAATTTTTTTTTGAGAGCAAAAGACTGATAAATCTTTCAGTAGGTGGGAAATATAAGTAGCACTGATAAGGAAGTGCATGTTCTTCACATACTGCATTTCTTTTTGGAAAAAGACTTTTTTCTACTTTAATATAAATTAAGCCATAAGAGTTTCATGTTGTGGGAAGGGAATGAAAGGGATCACTTTAAGAGATTATATTGATATGTATTGTCACTTCTGCTGGGAAATGTCTATTGTTGCCAATTCCTTGGCCTATCTTTCTTTAAAAAAAAGAAAAAAGAAAAACAATTGAAAAAAGGCGATAGTTCTTGGCTATATTTACTAGTTTTGTAGTAATGTTTTGCTGGCCTGTTTGTCTTTTCCTCTCCTTTTTCTACTCTCATAGTCTAATTTCTATCTTTCTTTCTAATGTCTCTGAAAATACTAGCTTGTCTGCTCAATAGGGGTCGGTGTTTGTGTGTCTTCCTTTTTAAAGAAACGCACTACTGTGTTAAGTATTTGGCTGGGAAATGGGATGCTGCAGCTTTAAGAGCATTTTTTTTTTCAATTCATAACAGTATTTCCCATCCTCTTTTGCCTGCAGGCAGGGAAAGTGTATGTACAGTATTTATTTTGTTTCAATTTTACTTTAAATTTGTAAGTTTCTATAAGTAGTTCACATTGATTATTCTAGGGGAGGACAAGTGGCTTTGTTTAAATTTGTATTTGATATTCATAGATTCCACTTTCTGTACTTTAAATACTGAAATTAAAAAAATGTATTGCTTATGTTTTGATTTTAGCACTCTAAAGTGTTTAATTTCTTCAGACTTTTCATTTGCTTCAGTGTAAATACAGAAGGTTGTATAGAATGTCTTGAGGAGAAAAATGCTTTTCTAGTTCTGATTTCTGTGGCCATTATTCATCGCTTTTTAAAGACTACTCTTGCTGGAGAAATGTGAGAAAGAATGTTCTCATTTTCTTTTTCTGAGTGCAAATTTCATTTCAATTTAAGTATATTATATGGCAACTAAATGCATTTTGTGAAGATGTGTATATTCTTTTTGAATCCTAATATATAAGGGGAGATGGGAATGTTCTGTGGTTTGTCATATTAGAGATCTAGAGAAACAGGTGTAAATTGTAAGCAGGGTGTCAAAAGATGTTATTTTCACCTTCTTCTTGCTTGTTCTTAATTTGTGTTCGGATTTGCCTCATGTTTCTGATGACTGACTCACTTCTCAATAATTTTTTCCTTAAGTAGTGTGCTGTTCCAGGTAGAGGACATTTTTCTTGCACCCTTTTGCTCATTTTTGTCTTGCTTGCTTTTATCTTGGGTGGTTTTGGGTCTGATTTCTCCAACAGCATTTCAGTATCCGTTTTACAGTCTTCAGTGCTGCCTGTTTTCCCTCCGTGTGACAGTTCCTGGCTGGGGGCTGTGCTTGGGGATAATGAAGGTATTGCGGTGTTGGGCTCACGCTTAGTGTAATGTGTTTTCTTCTCTGGCAAAGTGTGTGCTGTGATACTGAGCTTCAGTGCTACATGTGGACCGATGTGTTGGTCCCAGTGATGGCCGCTTTATGAGAGCCAAGGATAAATGATGCAGCAATGGGATTGGAAGAACCAGATGGCAAAAGATGTTTGATTTGAGCATCCTAAGCAGCTCCTTCTTGCGCTGCCTGAGTTTGCAAAGAACTTTCTGTCAACTCTGATGATCAGGAGATCTGCTCGCAGCCAAGGTCTCTGTTGTGCTCGGTGTTTGCAGACAAAGTGCAAGAAAGCTGGCCTTGTCAAACTGTATGCTGCTCAAGTGTAAGATTGAAATAGCTCTTAAAAATAACAACAAGCTAATGAGTTCTGTGGCCTAAAGTGTACAACATGGTAGTCTTCCAAAATTGGGAATAGAAACTTCTGTACTTTTTCAAAACAAATTTAGGTGGAGTGAGGTAAAAAATCACGAGGAAAAAATTGTAATTTAAGTATAGAGGATAAAGATTAGATATTTAAGTGAACATAAATGAGCTCCTGGATGTGCCTTTTACAGTTTCTGAATTCATGTGTTAAAACCTGTTTTAAAATTGTCAAGATTAGCCAAAGATGTGCCAAAGATGTGAAGGAGCTGTTAGTCTATCAGCACAATCACATATTATAAAAAAGCATTCACCACTGTAACTGGTCAAAAACAAGGCTGTGGCCTAGGCATTTTTATCAGACAGATCAACTTGATCTCAGCGGAATTAAAATAAAAACCTGTATAAAAACCCATTTAACCATATTTATTGTATGTCCTTTAGCCTTTACCAGTTATATTGCAGGGCCTTTCCCTATGACCACTATTTGTCTGGTAGGATAGTACACTGGAAAATCTCTGAAAGATGTGAAAGTTCTGCTTTAAGTATTACTGGATAGCTTTCTGCACCAGAATCAGTATTTCTGTATTTCCTTTAACACTGAGTGTTTCTCATTGTTTTCTGCTTTTCAGTTTGGGGTGGATGGTAAAATACCTGGACTGTTCTTTCCCAATGGGCAGGTGGATTTTAAGGATTTCAAGGCTACCAAATATGGCAAAATAGCTGAATTTCTATAGTCAGGGAATGGCCAAGATACTCATTCACAAGTATCAGGAGATTAAATTGTTGGGTTTTTTTTTCATTGCTTTTTTAAATTTTATGCCAGCAGCTTTCACTGCATTTGAGGTAAACTCTTCAGTAGTGTGTGCAACCATGACTTTGTGTGCATCCAGTGGAAGTCAGCTCTGAAGGTTTTGCTATCTCCTGATCAAGTTGTGAAGCTAATGTGTTGGCTAATTAGTTGATACATTCGATCCTTTTTTTTTTTTTTTTTTTGTTCAGATATAGCTTTGGATTACTCATGGAAACCTGGCTAGTAGGATGGCTATGGGGAAGTGAATCTTGCTTGGTATTGGTTTCTGTAGGAGCTTTTTGTTTCTTTATATAGAAGTATTTCTCCTGGGAGCCCTTGAATGTATACTTTTACCACTGGTAAGTTCAAGCAAGGACTGAAATGATACCATTGCTCACTTTGATGTCACTAGGTATTTTAAACACATTTGTTTTTACAGCAGTCAACAACTAAAATGTTCACCTGCAGTAGAAGTAGCTGATAAGACAATGAATAAAATCTTTAGTTGCCAGAGCTCAGAAAGTAAACTGATCAGTGAATCTGCTGCAAGGTGGAATATTGTTTAAACTAAACCACTTTAATTTAGTCTTTAGAATAAGTACTGCAAGCTTAAAATTGTGTCTGGCTTAATAGATCTGTTTATCTGTACTATTCCTACTGTATTTACTTCGGTCTTGGAAAAAAATATTCTTCTTTGGAACATACAAGTCAACTAAAATACCGTATACAAAGAGTCTGCTTGTTTGTGATGCTTTGCCTGGAAGTTTACTCTAATAAGAAATTAAGTTTATTGCTGCAACGAATGCACATAAAGTTCCTCCCCCTACCCGCGGTGAGAGAACATAGGTTTATCTGTGAGAAACGTTTGCCATACACTCTGGTGAGTCAGGAAGATGCAGGTCAGCTTTTTGCTCTGGTAAAACCAAAATCCAACAAAAGTTTGTACCTTCTATTCTAGTGTTCAAAGGTAAGATCTCTGCTGTGTAAGCGTGCTTTAACTCTGGAGTTTTTTTCATGCTAGCCCTCATTTGGAAAACATGCCAGATCATTTGCTTCGTTTATAAGCTGTTGATTATTAGTTACTGACAAAATTGTCATGACTTTTTTTTTCCAAGGATTCCTAAACAGATGAGTTATAGGTCTGGCCTCATCAGGCTTTTGCTGTGCCTGACCAGCAGTAGTGATTTAAAATCATGTAGAATTGTTGACCAGAGCCCTTTCCATGTGGCTAATAGGCTTTTCCTCGAGAGGTACCCCCACTCCTGTGTTCCCACAGGGCTCTACCTCCTGAGGAAGGAGAGCAAGTTTACTGTATAAACTGAGTGACCTGAAAGAGATGTTAGGAGGAGCTAGGTGGCTCAGATGAGGTAGCGTTGCAAGGAGTCTCTGCTTCTGGGCCTGTTCATATTCAGCCCAGGTCCTTGGCAGGGCAGTCTGTTAGCTGCGCTGTGGACTACTGTGAAATGAGTTGATCCTATTCCAAAGACTAGGGGACAGATGTGCCTGTCATAAGCTAAGTGCCACAAGTGATGCTAAATTGTCATAGTCTTAGGAAAGAGACCAAGCATTAAATGGGATATGACATCTGAATGATTTCTTTCTCCCCAGGCTTTTCCAGCAGCTCAGAGAAGGGGCATTAGTGAGATGCTTTGGGAAAAAAACAAGAACATTGTTTAATGTACCTCTTCCAGGGCTAAATAAAATCATTTTGGGCACTGGTCCTATTAATCCATTCTCAGGGCTAAGTGAATTTCCCTTAAAGAAGGAGTTCAGTTTATAGAGAAAGCGGAAAGAAAAGATTTGATATTTTGTGTCTCATAGCTACCCTGATATGAGTGGGGTTTATCGGAGAAGTGACATGTATTAGACCACCTGATATACTTGGAGAGTGGGGAATAAATGTAATTTTCAGCATGCATGGTTCTGGTATAAGTCATTTTCTTCTCCCACAAACCTTACCTTACTCATGTCTTCTGTATGCTGTACTGCTATTATAGAAGCGACTATTTTCAGTAATGTCATAGCTACTGTTAATAATTTCCTTTTTTTGAAAAGTACATTTTAAATAGGACTTACGATACTGTTTCTTAAGAGAAAAAATATAGACTGTATGTACTCAGTGCCTAATAATGTGTAATGTCTAGGAGGAGACATGGAATAGGGTGAAATTTCCTGAGATTAATGCATTTAGTAAATTAAAAACAAAAAAAAAACAGCTTTGAAGAGAGGACCATTGATAAGATTAGAGAACTGAGGAGGTCAGAAATGTTTTAGCAGATCACAGACTCTATCTATGTGTATTTTTTGCAGTAGTGAAATTGTCTTCATTTATGGCTGGTTCAATGTCAATTAAGTATGTATATATTTTTCACCTTTTTTCCCATGTCTTTCAGTTTCCAAGGATTTTAAACAGCATATAGAACCTCAGTTACCAAATTCCCACTGTATTACCATTTTTACCCCAACTATGATGAAAAGAGTCCTTTTATTATTTATCACATTTAATTGACAGGAAAATAGTGCTGTTGGTACTCTTAAAAAAAGTACTATGTTTAAATTCTTTTCCACTTGTTTGGGACATTCAGAGTTCTCTAAAGTGTATTTTTGTGCACTGATGCTAACTCATGCTGCATATTTTACAGTTCGTGACTTGAAGAAAACCTGAATATTGTTCTGCGGCAGGCATGTAATTCATTGGAAGGGACTCTAAAAGATGGATAGTAATATAAATTGCAATCTTGGATCTGCTGAATATTCTGTGGAGCCTGAATTAGTTGAAGCATTAGTTGTTAGTTGAAGCCTTAAAACACAGATTATGATATAGCTCAGAGATCTTGCAGATAGTATGTGACTGCTCAGAACAAAATGTACATAGTGGCAGAAAGTGGAAGGCAAACTATACACATGTGGTAATTTTTGTTTAATTAGCACTAAGGATGCTAGATTTTTATCATGAGAGACATTAAACCGAGATATATTATTACATAGGTTTTCACTTCCATGGAGTCCCACTGAATGGGCTTAATACCTAAAGCATTTAGTCAGACTATCGGGCGATAGAAATGGCTGCAAGTAATCGGGCCATAACAGAGTGGATTTATGGGCAGAAGCAATAAGGATTTAGGATTTTTTAGAGAATACTTTGTTTAGATTTGCATGCTCTGGTTGAAACTTTCCTTCTGCAGTTGTACGCTTAATTTCTAACTAGTTCCTATGAGCTGACGACCCAGCATACGGTTATGTGATGAGATCTGATGCCATGCCTCGGTGGGTGCAGTGATACCTCGCTAGCAGCGTGGCTTGTTCTTCTGAGGTCCTTCAGGTGGTGCTGCAGCTGGCTTTGGTTTTGGATCCCCAGTGAGACCCAGGGTGATTCAGAGCTCCCCAGTTCTGTCCTGGGAAATGCTTGCCAGTTGCATGCGGGATGGGAAGGGAGGCAGTGTGATCCTCCCCGCTACCTGGGAGCTGCTGCCTCGGAGGCAGGAGTTCGTTTGGCTGGATTCCAGGTGCTGCTGGATCCTAACATTTTGCTAATGGGAATGAGGGCCTCTGGGATGTTCTGGGGAGGGAGGGAGTGGGAAGGGTCAGAGCAAATGGCCAGACTGAAGAGAAGAGTTGTTTTTAAGGAGGTTGAAGCAATCTGAAAACATCACTGGAGTGCCTGGGAAAGGCAATAGGATTTTTCCTGTTTCCATTGGCTGGCACATCTGCCTCTGTGGGCCTGTTCTTTTTGCCTGTTTCCTCTGGTATTCCAACCCTGGTGGGCCATGGGGTGAAGAGTGTGGATGTCTTGAGATCCCTGAAAGATGCCCAGCTCTGCTTTTTTCTGTGTCTGGGAGTGGCTAGACCAAGACCTGAAGAGAGGCAACAGTTTTTCTAGAGGAAGGCTGGGCTTCATGCCTCGGAAAACTGAAGAAAGCAGCTGGGGAGCCGTGTGGCAGAAAAGGGTCTGGAGGTGTTGGTGGACAGCCAACTGAACGCGAGTCAGCAGCGTGCCCAGGTGGCCAAGAAAGCCAATGGCCTCCTTGGCTTGTATCAGGAACAGTGTAGCCAGCAGGGCCAGGGAAGAGATCTTCCCTCTGTACTCGGCGTTGGTGAGGCTGCACCTTGAATTGTGTCCCGTTTTGGGCCCCTCACTGCAAGACAGACATGGAGGTGCTGGAGCGTGTCCGAAGAAGGGCAACGAAGCTGGTGAAGGGGCTGGAGCACAGACCTTGTGAGGAGCGGCTGAGGGAGCTGGGGTTATTTAGTGTGGAGAAGAGGAGGCTCAGGGGAGACCTTATCCCTCTCTACAACTACTGAAAGGAGGCTGTAGTGAGGCAGGGGTCGATCTCTTCTCCAGAATAGCTACCAAAAATAGGACAAGAGGAAATGGCCTCAAGTTGCACCAGGGGAGGTTCAGGTTAGATATTTGGAAAAAATTCTCCATGGAAAGAGTGGTGAAGCACTGGAACAGGCTGCCCTGGGAAGTGGTGCAGTCACCGTCTCTGGCAGTGTTCAAGAAAAGCGTAGACGAAACTGAGTGGAATGTGGATTTGTTCAGTGTGCTGGTCTTTGAGTACTGCAGTAGCTTAGCTTGCAAAGCCGGGTTACTGCTGCAGCACTGAATTACCAGTGTTTGAACCGCTACTCTCTCACGACCGGAGGAGGTTGAACAGATGCATTTTCTGTTCTATAAAGGGTATGAAGCGAGTAGCTATGCTTTTCGGTATTGCTGCATTTACTATGCAAACACAGTGGTCCTTCTCACTGATGTAGTTCCTGTGTAAGCTAGGACGTCTCTGCTCTTGCATATCTACACATCTCAAAGTCTCCACATCTTTGAGGGCATTTTTTATGCTACTGTTCCTAGCTAGATTTCTTATCTCCTCAAATACATTAATATCTTAAAGGCTTTTTAATTAACAGTGTAGTGTGAGCCCAAGGGTTGCTGTTTCTGTAAAAAGCTGGTAAAACTGAACAGCCCATAGAGATCTTTAATTGACATCTTCATGGTCATCATTGATAGCTGAGAAATGTAAAAGGCATTAAATGTAATAGTAAAATTTAGAAGAAGAGCCTTTTCTCTCTTGCAGGCATTATGGCAAGGGCTTACAGAAGATCACTTTCAAAACTGGAACTTGCATCCCCTAGTTCAGAAAGTCTCTTACAGTAATGCAGAAAAAAAAGATAGATGTGTTTGTGTGTGTTTACAGCTTATTTAACCTGTTTTTTGTTTGTTTGTTTGTTTTTCTCTCCCCCAGAAGAATGGGGGATTATTCTCTGAGCACAACACTGTCTATGCAAGAACAGCCTAACACAGGGTCAAGCTGTGCCTCCATTCTCTCATACAATCCACTTTTTTTCCTGTGTGTGACGATGTGATGACCTGATTACGTATTAGCAGCAAAGGAAAGAAGGAAAGGGGTGCTGAGGATATTGAAAAAAAAAAAAACCCCAAACCTCTAATAGGTCATAGACCAGCTATTGAGTGATTTGTTGCCAAGTCATTGGAATGATTTCCTGGACAGAATGTTTCTAAAATTAGCCTTTTCACTGCAAGTTGTATGTTTAGTAGCTCAATGAAAGATGTTTTGACTATGTACTGAGCATGTGCTGTATTAATAACTGCTTCTAGTCCAAACTTAAGTTGGTGCCTTATGCCCTGTCCTGAAGAAGGTGATTTTATTTCAATCCAGCTTTTGATAGCAAGGCTCTAAGCAGAGACAGATTTGACACTAGATTTTTGTTTCTGCTATCTGGATAGAAAAGTATGTTTTAAACACACCTTTAAACTCACCAAAAGTGTTTGAATTAAAATTAAAATGGATTGAACAGATTACAAAATAATCTGGATTTCCATGTACTAAAGGCCAGTCAGAAGAGAATGGAGACCATTGCTAGTGGTTGGCTAGAAAATATGCTTTTGATCAGTTTGTATTATGTTCTTTTCTACCTTTTGCTTCATTTACTTGTTACGGCTTGTCTTTTATATTATTTATATTTTTTGAACAGCAGCTATTGGATACGAGATGCTTGTGCAGAGCATAACAAACTTGATCTGCTTAAAACTTTCAGCCTGGATAAGTTATGCTTTAACCTTTCTGTAATATTTTTATCCACACTATTTGGTAGAATAGAATTTGCCATTCTCAGCCTCTTAAAAATGATGGGGGAAAGTCTCCTCCTTCTTCCCCTTATCCTGCCCTCCAGACTCAGTATGGAGAAGATGGTCTTGGCCAGAGGTCAAGTAGTTGGGAAGGATGTGTTTCTTTGGCTGTAGGTCATTAAGAAGAGTAGAGTCTGCTGTTTTTCCCTTGAAGCTTCAGACAAAAATTCTTTATCATGTTAGGAAGAAATAGACTGAAAAGGGAGAAAGTTATCTGTCCTGCAAGAATACGCAAATGAAATGATATGTTTTAAGTGAAATTCCTGACTTGGTGGAAAATTCATGTGAGGAAAAAAGGATGTAATTTTTCTTTTTTAGCCACATCTGCAAATATCAAGGAATGAAAGCTTTTACTTCACTTGCAGAGTATATATGTTTTTTTTTATTTGGGGAGGAATTTTATATTTGTTGCTTTGAATATAGGAGAAAAGAGGGGAAAAAGGCTGTCCCAGCTGTATTTTTTTATTATTAAACCCTCAACCAGCTAATACAGTATTAGTCACCACCAGGAGGAGCTCATGATACAGCATGCAATGTTAACTTCCTGCCCTAAAAGTTGTGGGAAATTCAAGAAGGAAAGAAGGAACTTCAAGTCAAAGCAGGGTGGAGGCGGTCATCCCCTTCGACCTCTGAATGATGGCATTTGACACACAAATGTGGGAAATAGAGCATAAAGGCAAAGCCACCCAAAACGGAGAGCAGATGGGACAATTTGCTGTGGTCTCCATGTTCTGGCAGGTGAGGGCGGGTGGTGATTCAGCCTGATCTGAACAGCCTTGTTTATACAGGGGATCGCGGGCTCAGGCTTCACTTCTGAAGTCTCTGTGCTCCCCCCAGTGCCAAGAAGCCACGAGTGGAACACAGCTGGCAAGCAGAAGCGGGGAGTGTTCAGGGGATGCCCTGCTTTTAAAGTCTGAAGTTTTGTTAAAGCTTTTACAGGTTGATTGGCAACTCCTCTGACTGCCAATGTTCTCAGCTATCCAACAGTTTCAGAAAAAAATGAACTGTAAGTTAAAGACTAGTAGTATTTTACTGTGGAAGAGAGACATTTCACAAAGGATGGGTCTTTACCTTGCAGCTGCAAAGTTTCCCCCATTCAGGACAGAGCCACTGAAATACCCAGGAAATTATTTTGAAAACGTTTTACAAAACTCCAGGATGAATGGAAACCCACTGCCAGTCACATCTATTCTGCTCTGCATCTATTTTTTGTATTCGTTGAAATATCTAGTATTTAACATTGCCTCAAGACTAACCAATTCCCACTTTGCTGAGGCGAGAGACCAAAGTCTGCAACCCAGTGACTGTGGGCACCTTTCTTCCTGCTAAAATTAATTCAGGCTAAACAGACAGAGTCCTTTTATCATGGCCACGTTCTTATCAGACCATCTCCGTTTTATATTCCTTCCTTCCCCACCCATTGTAGAAGCAGACATCCTGCCCAAGGCATCAGAATCCACAATCTGCTGCTGCTTCTGTGGAGCCCCTGGCTCTCTGCCAGCAGCCCCTGGAGATGCTCCCAGATGTGAACTGCTTTTTCTGTGCTGCCCTGAATATATCCGGTAAACACAAAGGGCTGCACTCACCACGGTCGCCGCTTCGGGGGCCAGCACTTCCTCTGCTGTCAGGACTGTACAGTGGGAAACGTTCGTCATGATGTACTCCAGAGTAGCCACGACTCAGATGGCAGGGTTGCAATCAAAGGAATATTCCTATAATAGAATAAAGCCAATCGCTTTTGTACCTCTCAGCTGTTCTCTGAGCTTACCTCCAGTTCCCATGAACCCAGGAAGATGTGGATGGGATGCCTTTGCCACCGGGTTTTTCTGTTGGAAAATGCACTTACTTTCTGTGTGAAAAGAGATTAGGTTTTGATACTTCTTTTCATTAGAGGAAAAAATGTTAGAAGCTATTTTATTTATATTTCAAAGCAACTTGGACTTATGGAATTGGCTGTTTTTCTCTTTAAAAATAAAACCAAAATGATTTGAACGACTTAAACCAATACACTTCCCAACCTCTGGAAGGAGATTGGGAAACGGGAGGAAAATGGAGATATGAACCCAAAACAGTTTTTGTGATTTGGGTAGTTGTCGTCGTTTCAGTAAGGAAATTTCATTCAGATATTTTCAGTAGTCTTGTCTATCAGAAACAAAACATTTTGGTCCTGGCTGCTATTGACACTAATTGAAGAAGCCCATGAAGAATCACAGAGATCAAGGCACAGCAAGTAAACCCCCTTGCTGGGTTTCCGTACATTGTCTTGTTGTAACCCTTCCTTTTTTTTTCCCCATTTTTTACTTACATCTACTTCGCTGCTTCTCTGCCTTGCATAATCACCAGACTTCTTGTGGACCAGAAGGGTTCTTGTCTCCTCTGTTTTCATGGGCATTTGTGCACACAGTAAGGTATTCAGAAGAATTCTAGCCAGCTCCTCAATTTTTAGGCATCCATTTGTTGAAGGAAGTGAGATGAGAATCAGTTACCAGTTTATGCATGAGGTTATGTTTTATCTGCTAAAGGCTTTACTGCAGTGTCATAATACAGAAAATCTTCAAACGTTTCTCCATTGAGATCCATCTTGTATTCTGTCTGACACTAAAATGAAAAGATTGGAGAAAAGGGAAAAGAAGAGGAGATGGATCCCCCCAGGCCATGCTTCAGCCACTCTGGAAAGCCGTATGTTGTTGAGTTGGCCTGATGAATTGTTACACTTGGACTGCATCGCTCCTTTAACTAAGGAAAAAATGCCCTGCAGTCTCTTGTTTTCCTAACAGATATTAATTTGATAGAATTGGTTTTGCACTTGTATCTTGGGATTTGAAGTATCTTCTGGAACAAAGTAGATACAGAACCTGAAATGAATATGGCTTTTTCAGGACTGCAGCTAATTGGGTTGTTCCCTGCCAGCTCTCCTCACCAGTGTGCGGATCAATCCACCCAGCTTTTGGAGAGCCAGCTCTTGGCTGCCCTCTGGACCACACAGTAAGTTTGCATCATGTCAGGGACATGAGGACATGTTGGATGTAGCCTTTGTGTTTATTTCCAGAAATTAAGGAGTGTATCCCTGTAGCGTCTCTTTTGCTTGGTAGTGACAATATATAGCGGTGTTAGATGTAAAGAACCTCCTTTTGGAAAATATCAACTCATGGGGGTTTGCCAGACAATTCTATTGCCTAAGCACAATGTTAGGTTTTTTTGTTGGTATGTTTTAAGTAAGCTGGGACAGGGGTGCCTTTTGGAAGCACCTCTTCATGCAGGGCAGGAGCGTGGCTTCACCAAAACCTGAGGGTTGATATTTAGTTCTTCTTATGCAAGTCTCCTAAAGCAGAACACCTTAGTCACTGATGATCTGAGATCCATCTTAAATGGCATCTGCCTTTCTGTTGTTGTTATTCAGAAATAGCCTGACCTTGCAGTCATTCAAACAGGCTTTTCTTAACAAAACACACAATGTCAGCACCGGCCAGAAACATACCACTCTCTGTAAGCAAATGTCCTGAAATAAAAGGCCAGAGGTGGCTTGTCAAGAGTCAGTGAACTTGAGTCCAAAGCATGCTGGAAACTTTCATAGGAGAGGAAAATAGAAGAACAATATACGATGGTCCCTGAAACCCTGGAGCTATAATATCTCAGCGGATTTGCGGCCAAGAAGGACGTAAGTGTAATCATGCCTGCTGCAAGCAGAGTGGTAGCAGAAAACCCATTTATAATGATTCCATATATTTTTTGTTTCTTTAAAGTCAAAAGGAAGAATATGACTGGCCTGCTGTTTTGAATAACTGGCTGCAGAGTGCCACTCGGCAACATAGCCCTCCCTTTTCCTAACGTGTTACCCTACAGCATAGTCCCGAAGGGGTTGTCCCATCTCCATTTGAAGTCATTTATTGCTGAAGATTTCTTGTCTCATCTGGCCATCTGTTGGACAGCTCACGGTTCTCACTGGTGTGGTGCCGGTGTGAAGCGGTTTGATCTATAAGCCTTATAGGCCTGGATCTCTGCGCAACTGTAAATGGCTGTAGGTATTTAGTACTGCAAATCCAGAGGGAGAAAGGAAACTGAAGCTGGTTACAGAGATTTTCCATGTAAGTGAGAAAAGTCACACAATATAGGAAAGTTTGAATAATCAGACAAAAAGGGGGGCAAAAATAGGGATATTTATCAGTTAACTGCTTTATAGAAGCGCTGTCTTTCCAGCAACAGGGAGAATTGTTCTAGGAGTAAAAGTACATATAAGCAGCAGTGTATTGCAGCATCATGTAGTGGAAAAAAATGTATTTTATATAGAAATATATTCCTTGTAAAAGAATAAAGGAGGTTTGTAAAAGGCACCTGGAGCACCTGGTCTTTTCTGGTTCCTGGTGGTGGCCACGTTCCCAAATGATGGGAAGGAGGAGGTATCCCAGGGAACTTTAGAGGCGATTTGCATCTTTGAGAACCTAAACTGTGCAGAACTGTTGCACTCGCTGTGCAAGCCGAGTTATTGATGATGCTGAACTTCCCTTTGTTCCTTTGTTTGGGAGAATTTAGTACTAAAGGCAAGTATTAGCCTGATAACTCTGAAAACTGTAATCTCTTTATACCCTCGGAAGGAAAAGCAAACAGACGACAGCTTGGCGCCTTTTGGGTTTTTCTCTTGTTTAAATAAACCTGGCCTGAGGGGCCACTGCTAGGGCATGTGCATTTTTATCCCCACTGCCCATTTATTCCTGCATATTTGAGTCCTGCCAAGACTTTCAATGAGGAGACCAAGTGTGTGGGCAGGAGCCCCTGCCCCATCTTGCACACACTTCTCCCCCACCACGCAGAGAAGAGCTGTTGCCCGGCGCCGTGGAAGAAATGATGTGCCAAGGACAACAAAAGATGCCGATCGTAGAGCTGGGGCTCCTGCTTGGGCCTCTGGGTCCTGAGTTTGACTACTTGACCATTGGCTGTGGTTATTTCTGTTCTAGGAAATAGCTGGGGGTCAACAGCATCAGCTTGTATTTGCTTACCGAGATGCAGGGAAGCAGAGGGGGAAAGCTGGAAGCGAGGATCTTTGACACTTTCCTCCCTCTCCATCACTGGAGGCATTTTGCAGGAAACTCTCGGCATTCCCAGGAGGCTGGTCCTGGTGGCTGGTGATGATGTTCCGGCTGTGGTGGGCTCGTGCCCCCAAATATCCTGGGTTGCTGTCTGCAGCCCTTATAGGTGGAAACCACAGAGAGGAGCCTGACAGAGGAGCTGTGGTCTTACGACCCCCGACCTTGCTTTGCTAGGTGTCCTCAGCCCTCCTTTGGCTGGGCGGTCTGGAGGGAACGCATGAGCGCGGCACGGCCTGTGGCACCGAGCCCGCTGTCGCCTCGGCTTCGTGTCCCAAGCGGAGCGTCCTGCCCGCCCCAACAGGCTCGTGCAGTGCGGTGGCTGACGGGGGTAATGGAAGCGCCGCCCCGTCCCCGCTGCCAGGGCTCAGCTCCTCGTGCCCTTGCCCAGGGCTCCGGGAGCACCAGGCGCTGCCGTGCAGGGTCAGCGGCGGGAGCTGGGGCGGCCCCAGCCCGCGCGGCCCGGCCGTTCTGGCTGCTTCTCCAGCAGCTATTGCACCAAAAGGAGCGGGGGAGAGGTCACGTAGCGAGCAGATTTCTGGGTAGCACGGGGGCTCCTTTGTTGGGAAATGCAATTGAATTTGCAGATCACAAAGGAAATGCCGTCTGTCTCATTACCGAGACGCAATCTGTTCCTGGTGTCCTGCTGCTCCCTCCCCCCTGCTATATTCCTCGCCAGGGATTTACTGCTCCTTTTTAATCTGGTGCTTTACTCTCTCATTCTCCCATCTTTGCCCCTTTCATTTCGCTTTTCAGAGCTGCTGCTCCTGCTTTTCTCTCCGGTCCTTGCCAGCTGGGGAGCTGCTCCGGTGGGTTGCGCTCAGCAAGTGCCTTCAGCTGCCCAGCTAGGACCTGCCGCCTCTGGCTGTCAGAAGGCAGGAGAAGACCCATACACACAATAAAAGCCACAGGGCTGCACAGGTCTTTCTCTTCTCACAGTGCTTTTGTGGCTAAGTATTAAAAAACAAGCGAGCAAAATCTAGTTTTGTGAGATGATGGCAAATTAAGCCCATAGCCTCAGAAAAGCAGGTGAGCTTTCCACGTTTCTTTTTTCAGGAAGCATCACAGTGGGGGGAATTATGTTTATGCTTGTCCCGAGATCTATGTAAGACAACTCATGTTGAAGCAAACCTAGGAGAGACAGTGTACATATTTGTATTACAGTAGTGCACACAGACCTTGGCCAAGGTCCATGCTAGCTCCATGCTTGACAAGTTCTCTGCTGTAGGTTCTTCAGAGCAAGCAGCCCTGGAAAATGGCCCTGGCTGCTTGTTTTCCAGACAAATATTTGGTGGCAGCTGAAAATGGAGCCCCAAGCTGTCATATCTTAAATGGCAAGGTTATCTTTTCCTCGTGTGTGGGGGCAGTCAGGGAGGATGGACTGAGATGTACTGGGTTTGAAGAGCTCCCTGAAAAGGCTGGTAATTGCATATTTCAGTCTAGGTGCCCTTATACTAATAATCTAAATATTTATGCCTAATAAGGGCAGTGACATGGTGTGGCAGGGGCACTCTGTGTGTGCTCAAGTGCAAACTCTACAATGTTCCTTTGTCCACCAATGCCTTTGGCATGTGCTGTACAACAAGTCCTTTCTCCCTCGGCTAGGGACGTTTCCTGTGGTTTGTTCTCAGATTCCTCTTCTTCAGCTTTTCCTGTCAAGAGGATACAAGCCTCCAGTGATGCCATCAGCTGGAAGGGAGCGAGCTGCCCTTGTGGGTCTGCTCAGCCCCAAGCTTGTGGGTGTTTATTATGCGGCGTCGGATGCGCGTGCCAGGCATTGTGCAGCTGCGGGGCTCGGAGCCAGCTGCGAGGGCTTGATGTGCGCCGCAGAATTCCTGATTCAGCGGCAAAATCCCCGAGCGGCCTTGAGCCTCCTGGAAAAGCCATCTGCAGGCATCCCGCCTGGGGGGGAACGCTGAGTGCCGGCCGCGCCGGCCGGCTCGCCACGTGGAGCGCGGAGCGCGCGACCGCGGGGACGTCCCGCGGCGAGCGGGCAGCCTGCAGAGCTGCTGCGCTAACACCTGACCTCGGGCGTCCCGGGCGCCTCTCTGCTGCAGGTTGCGAGCAGAGCATAAGAGTTTCTCTCGCTCCTGCCTCTCTTGCCCTACAGGTCCCACCCGAAGGTGGCTAAAATCTGCAGACAGACTCTCATGGACTTTCATAGTTCTTAGGATTGAGGTTGCTGCTTGATTCTGCTCTGTAAGCTGCAGATACGTAATGTCCTGCTAGTACGAAATAGGGGAGGAAAGTAGAAAAGAACAAAATCAGCTTTTTTATCCTCTATCTAAAACAGTGGTAGTTGGCTGACGAAGGATGAGCTAGAGGAGTTGCTTAAACTCAGTATCCTGCCTAACTAGCGTTGAGTAGCCACAAAAGCATCTCAAAAGGAGTTAAATGCATCTGGGCTAATCTCTTAAGACAGATTTCTACTAACTTATTTCTGTGATAGGTAGCGTATGTCACCTTTTCTTTCTACTTTACAGAAATAGAGGGAGAGGCTAGATGCATTTTGTGTGTTCACACAGCTGGGGCTCATGCACAGCCCGTTCCTCTGCGGCCGAGTGAGGTGCACTGTTTGATCTGCAATGGAAAACTTCTCCCAGCTTTTCGACCCGAACTTACGTTGGTGTGCTTGGGGAAGCAGCCGCAGAGAAGGAGAGGGCAGTTGTTCGGCAGCCTTGGCTGTGCCAGGTGAATCCAGCTGAAAGGGGGACTGTGTGTGGGAGGGAAAGGGCTGGAAGGGTTTTGCACCTCATATGGGCTGTGGCAAGGCCTGGGGATGAGCTGGGCATCATCGCTGGCTGACCGCAGTCACTCTCGGCAGCCCAACGGCCCAATGCAGAATGGGACCGAGGAGTATTTCTGACATCCAGTTACATCATTTTGGCTGGTCTTGTTTCGGTCCTGAGCTTTGATAAGTGCAGACTCCCAAACCAAACCATGGCCAGAGGCCTTAGGTCCCTTAAAACTACTGCTCTTTGTATGACAGAGGATGCCCACTGTGTTCGCACGCGCTGTGACAAGGAGTGAGGGCTTAGCCTCAGCTGTGCAGTGACTCCTTTTGGAAATATTTTCCACTTTCTAGAAGCAGCTCCTCAGCTGGTGTGGATCACGCTCGTTCCAGTGACATGTGGAGACTGTTCCATGCTTACATCAATCACAGCATGCCAGTTTATTTCTTTTTACTTAGCTGTTTTGCAACATCTTCACAATTCCTTGCTGATATTTTTCATAATTATATTTAAGCAGCTGCATCAGTCTGGAATTCAAACAGATGTCCTCAATTTTGCAATGTTCTCACACAGGAGAACATTTAAATGATCTTTACTATACTGAGAAGACCTTGCAAGCCAGTCAGCATTGCTGATAGTGCAACGGTCTTTCCACAGTGATGAGGGGTATGAAGGGGTAGAGCTAGAGGGGAGAGGGTCTGGGGATGGAGAGGAGCAGAGGTTGGATTTCTTGTTGGCTGCTCAGCAAACACTGCAGTGCTGATCCCTGATGCCCTCCCTGCTAGCCTGGCTTGAGGGGGTCTATGCCCATATAGCTCTGCTCTCCCCTGAGCTTCTTCCTATCGGGTCAGCTTTAGGTAGCCAAAATAAGGTTTGGTGGGATGAAGTTTTCATGAGTTGGCAATCAGCGCCTTTTTGAGCAGTCTGTGTGCTGAAGGATCTGTGTGGAGAGCAAAGGGGCTAGGGATATTCTGGTCAATACTGATTTAAGACATCCAGTAGAAGGGAATTGAACTCTTTCACATTTACGATGGTGACTCCTTGGTGTTGGCTATGAAAAACTCCAATCTGGATGCGTCTCTTGCAGGAAGACAGCCCAGTCTTCCAAAGGAAGGTCTTCCTTCCTTTCTCTCCAAATATATTTACACTGTGTCTATGCTGAGCCACAACGATAAGGAAAAAACACATGGCTTTTCTTTCTTTGAGTGCCTGGCCCTAGAGGCTTGCTGGGCTGACCTGGCCCCGTGCTCAGGGCTGTGCACAAAGGAAATGTTCTTCAGAGGCTCCCCACAGCTCTCAGATCTGCCCCTGAAGCAGGAGATGCAGTGACCTCTATTTCAACATGAATAATTGTAATTGTAGTTCCTGCCCCTCCAGTGATGCAGGTCTTTATTAAACCTGACTAGGGTCCATAACCTCTACTGGCTGCAAGTCCTCCCAGCTGCTGGCATGCTGTGTGAAGTGCTGTTTGTATTTCCCTCTATTCATGTTAAAGTTACCTGCCATGAATGATGCAATTGTGCTGACAAGCAGAGATTGTAGAGAAGTTCAAAGTCCAGTATAGGAAAAAAAAAAAAAGAAAAAAAAAACAAAACAAAACAGAGTTTCTGAGACAGAAACTTGTTGGGGAGGAGGCTGTGGATAAAATAGTAGAGAAGTGGTCTGAAAAATGGGCAATGAGGGTCTCAGGGACAGGCTACTAAGACAGAAACCTCAGCGCTGGGGCCTCCAGCCCTCAAAGCGTGCAGCTGTGTTGAGTCCACTGACTTCAGGGAAGTGTAAAAAGGAGAAGTGAGTCTCCAGGAGCTGGTGGAGCGCTGGTACTGGACGGGAATGGCAAGGAGCACTGTGAAAGACACGGTCAGCTTGGCTGTGCAGGAAGATGTGAGGCTGAGCTCCTCGTGGGCCTCGGGAGCAGCAGATGATATGATACAGCAAGAGCTGTTAAGTTGTGATTTGGGTTGTTCAGGTTGGGCACTAGGAGAAAATTCTTCACCGGGAGGATGGTAGAGCACTGGAAGAGGTTCCCTGGAGAGGTCAGGGAATCTCTGTCTTTGGAGGATTTCAAGACTTGTCTAGGTAAATCCATGGCCGATCAGAGCTGGTGTTTGCAGGAGTCCTGCTGCAGTGGTACATAGGGCCAGGGACCTCTACAGGTCCCTTCCAGCCAACACTGCTACGACTGTCCCTACTTTAAAATTCTATAAACACAGCTTTGTATTGACTTAACCTTCCCAGTAAGCACATTGGTCAGGTTTTGTTGACACATTTGTTCCTAGAATCTGATTCTCACTTACTAAGTATGAGTGAGAATGGGAGGTTCTCTATACACCACCTGCAAACCTATATGAGACCGGCTTTTAGTTACTGTTTTGCTTCTGTCCCTCATGCTGTAGTAGAATTGACAGCGGCAGCATACTTGTCTCTGTGTCGACCCGGTTCTGAATGCCACCCCATAGCAAACCCTATCAATGCAATTATTGGGATCATTTTTTTTTCTGGGGAAAGACTCTTCCTGGAGATTGTAAGCCTATGGCCTTCCAGCTTCTATTCCTTGTAGGTTTTTGTACTTCAGTTACTGTTGCAAGTAAAGCCAGGCCACAGCTAGTAAAGGCACAGGGGTATCTAGTGCTGCACGCCTGTTTCTGTTTCACTGTAGGCACAAAACAGCATCATTTAGAAGCGTGTGTGCACAGCCCAAGAGGTTCCTTCCAGACTAGAGGCTCAAGCTCTGCTCAGGTTACTCCAAGCCACTCTTCCCTCCCCTTTGGCAACTTTAATCCTTAGCCAAACCCCCTTCCCAATGTGCCACCAAACCCCCCATCCCACAGCTGCCAGTGCAGCTCTCCGCCGTGCCGTCCACATCCAGGGCTAGAAAGGCCCTGTACGTGCTTGCAGGGATGAGCAGAAATCACATTCCCCTTCTGGCCAGGACTTCTTCAGCTTTTTACGAGGCACTTCGCTCTGTTACCCTGGGCTAGCCATCAGAAACTCCAAACGTGCGTCCCTGTCTCGTCTCATGGGGGATGAGATAGTGGTTCTGGCCAGAGAAAACCCTCCTTTCCCCTTTTCCCTTCATCAGAGATACAGAAAATTGTGAACAATTAGTCTGAAGCTCTGCAGAGTAAGATATAAATCCCAATAGCCTTCAAAATTCTGAATAAGAGCCAGAAAGGGTTAACACAGAAAAATATTCCCTCCAGCATAATTGTATATTTGGCTTATATTTTAATAAATGAACAACAGCTGAACTGAGAGGCCAAAAGGAAAGTCCCCCCACCCTCAAATATGTTCAAGACAGAGTCTGGGCAGCACGTGAGTCAAGTTTCATAGCGGGTGATTTAGTGCAAATACCCTGACGACTGAGTATGCATTAGGCAGCTGCATAGAAGGTGGGGGACCGAACCAGAGCGAGTTGCTAATGCAGGTGAGAAGGATAAAACATTGATTTCAATGTTTTAATTTTCTTTTGAATTCCCTTAAAGCAATGAGGGAATGAAGGAGCAAAACCAGGCACCGTGGTCAAGCCTTAGGGGAGCAGGAGACCTCGGTGATAAAATAGCAGCACTTCAATGAGATTAAGGGGCAACCTGGTGTAATATATGAGGCAAACTGAAAAGAGGCTTTTTTTTTTTATTAGACCTGGAAGAATTAAGTTCCAGATGGTTAAGGTGGGGGTAGACCAGGAACCTCCTTTGGGGGCCACTACTGGGCAGTAGTGTAGCACAGCAGAAACACGAGGAGCCCCTTTGCACCAAGAGAAAGTTCCTGTCTCGTGAAAGCTGTTTCTGCAACTGGATACAACAGTTTGGATTAGTAGCAAATTGCCTCCTTGCAAGGAAAGGTGGTGATGAGTGTGGCCATTTAAGGCACTTTCTACCCCTTAGAAAACGTGTCCTATTTGTGTAGGACAGTTCCAGGAAGATTCGGGGATCAATTTGCTGCTGGAAAGCAGATGCTCCAGGTGGTTCAGGAAGCTGATGCTGTTGGCCTAATGCTGATGGGAATATTCGTCTTGATAAACTCCCCTCACCATAACAGCTCCAAGAACCGACATCTCCCAGGCTAGCTGGTAGTTCAGCATCTGCTGAACTTCACTGGGGACACATGTTCCCCAGGAAATAGGCTGAAGCTGTTAAGTTGCTTCTGATAAGTCACAAGCAGGGGCTAGGAAGCAATATTTTTTACGGGTCTCGGATAGGGCAAGGGATTAAAACAAAGAGCTAGTTCAAGGAGAAATTTCTCCTGCAGGAGCTGGGATTGATGGGCTTTAGCACTGCTCATCTCCACGTTAAAGGCAGAAACCTCTCGGCCCATAGTACTGATGCAGTGCAGCAAATCACTTGGAGGAGGGGGGGCTGCTGCTTTCTTACAGGGATTCTTGACTTGAAATAGTTAAAAAGGATTCTGTTTGGGGGAAATTTTGGCTGTACTTTGCTACATTAGACTTCTCTGCTGGGTCTCTTCTACTAGAAACATTTAATTTATTTTTGTTTGTGTTCTGTCTTACGCAGCTAAGAAAACAGTTTCAAGTAGGACAAATTGTCTTGTTCCAGGGAGGAGGACTGATCTGAAGAATGAAAACAGCTTGCCGCTTGGAGGATCATCCACAAAAGAACAAGGACTTACCGACAATTCCCTACACTGTGCCCCTCAAGAGATACTAGAGAGCCAAGATGTTAGCCTAAGGAAACACTACTGTCCCAGGGAGTTTCCAGGCAAAGTGGCTTTCTTCCTAGGAATTAGGACCCCCAGTGCCCGGTCCTCTGGGTGCTGCTTCCTTGGGTCCATGTGGAAGGAGGGGCAAGGCAGCAGTGCCTGGGCATTATTTTCTCCTGTTGGTAAGAAGAGGAAGGTATTAGTTTATCTCACAGGGATGCTAGTGGTGTTTTGTTGTATTTTTTTTTTAACAGATTGTGCTATGGAAGAGTTGGGCCTATTATAATCGGGTGCGCTTGTCTCCCACACTTCTGTTTTGTGCAAGTCCCTGGCAACACAAAAGGAAGAAATGCTCGTGAACGAGGCAGTGCTCCTGCAGATTGCTAATGGAAAATGAGTTCTGGATGCACGTAAGTGTGAATGCATTGTGGAAACTGAATTAAGAGTTACACTCAGACACTTAGAAAAGTGACATGATGCTGTATGATCCTGTGAAAATGAATTGGCACAATTATTGTTAAAATATCACCTACTTGGCAGCCTGGTTTAATGAAGCATTTTAAACATGTAGGAAACAATTGTATTGCAAGGCTCTCTAAAAACAATAGGAATGCTGCTGTTTAAAAAACAGATTAGTTTTGTTCAATTTTTAGCCAGAAATGAGAAGTGTGGAGTCAACATTGTTTTACTCTCTCAACTGGAAGGCCATCATGAGGTCCAGACTCATCACATTCATCTTTCTGTTTTCCAGAAAATGTCAGTCTTGCCCAAGAGGCATTTAGAAATGCCCAAGTGTAATGGTAAAGGTAATCAGTGTCACCAGGCCTAGAACTGTTTTACTGTCTTTGCTTACATTACTTTCATTAAGAAAGAAATGTGAGGAAATTGCAGGCTTTTCCTAGGCAAGTCACAAGAATAAACTGGGAAACTCTACAGGAAGCAAAGCCATTGACAATTAATCTTATATTTATGCTTAAGATGATCACCCTGGGTTTACTGTTAACATCTCAGGGTGCAAGCTTCGGTTTGATTTATTAACTACTATCCCGTTGGGTTTCTCATCCAGGGTTGTAAACCAGCTGTAGAAAGCTGAAGAGAGCTACATGTTCTTGTCTTTTTAGCCTGTTTCTTGTGTTCATTATAGTCTATAAACAAACATCTCTCAGGTCTGCTAAATAGATTTTCTGATTGAGTTCCCAGAACAGAGCACCACCAGTCTCATTAAAGCTTATTTATGCTACTTTCATGCATGAATAAAAAAAGCTCCTATTCACTGCCGATTTTATTTAGTTAGCGCCTATGTCTTGTGGTGAACACTGAATTGGAGTGACATTTTTTGGCACGAAAAGAAAAAAGTGGGACTGTGGAGAACAGTTTGTCTGCATCTTTTAAAATAAGAAAAGGAAAGGGTTAACCTGTTCTTGGCCGTATCGTATTGATTGAGGCCCCCACAAAGAAAATACAGCTGTAAACAGTTACGAATATTCACTAGTAGCTATTTTTTTGGTAAGTCACTGAACCAGGACCCTGGAGATATGATTTATTTCCTAGGGATGCCACCGACTTCCTGCGTGATATTGGGAGAGTCACTGGGTGCTCTGGGTCTCAGTTCCCCAGATGTAAATGATACTTTCTTCCTCCTCTGCTTTTTACTTATTTAGATCGGTATCTTTTCAGGCAAGTAACAGCTTCTGCTCTGCCTGTGTGCGGATCACAGTGAGCCCTGCTCTCAGCTGGGGTCTCTAGACACCATTACAATTAACAAATATGATTTTCCTTTTATGCTTGTTTGTCTTCTTCATCCTCTCCATCCATATTACAGTGCCTGTGAGGTAAGATTAACGGCTGAAAAATAATCAGTAGACATGAAAAGCGAGCAGGTTAAAAACCAGCAGGTGTGAAAAACTGTGAAGTGTCTTTGCTCTGCTCCAGTCCTGCTGGCTGAAGATCTCACGCAAAGGTACCGCGTTTTGGCAAGAGAAGGATTTGCGCCTGTATTTTGAGTGAAAGGGTGAACAAACCCCAGCTTTGTGCGTTTCCTTTGTGCTAAGCACATTGTGAATATTCTTAAGCATTGCCACAAGGATTAACAACTCTGCATTCTAATGTGCCTTGTGCTGGAGTTTAACTAGAAAGCAGCACATGCAGGAATGGTCTCCCCCGGCGGTACTCTCTACTAGGTGTCTCTTTGAAGTGCTATTCAATAGCCCTCTTTTGTTGCTGTGCTTGTTGTTGTTTGTTTGTTTTGTTTTGCTTTTCTCCCCCCACCTCCCCCTTTTTCTCTCTCCATCAACAGTTTCTGGGACAAATCTAGACAGATTTAATGTTTCTGAAATTCACTGGACAGGGGTGGTGCTTTATCTCCAAAGGCTCTTGTATAGCAATCGTATAAAAGAGCATGTGGACAAAAGCATGGAGTTTGGTATTTACTTTGGATCATTAACCTGGTCTGTAAATTTGGTTTGATCTCTCTTCCCCGCCTTCTCTCTGTAGTTTCAGAGCCCATGGAGAGAAGCTGTGTTTTGCTGCTTCGGGAATCCAGCAAGTAATGGGAGCCTGATGGATTATAAATACACCGGCTTTGTCTAAAAGCCAACCAAACAGATAAGTGCACTTTTAATTTTCTAGCAATAGTAATTTAGAGATATTTGTGCACAAAACATCTCTCCACTCTTATTTCAATTCTGTGAACCTCCTGTGCTTTACCATTGCCAGAGAACCTTCGGTGGTTTTCCTCTGGGCTGAGAAATACCAGATGATCAGTATTTCGTGTGAATTAATTAGCAACCTAGGGGAACTGCTATTGAGGGCTCAAGAGGTCCCTGCCCCTCCAGAGCTGCTGTCTCCAGCGATGCTTTGGAACTCCAGAGAGCAACGGGGGATCGGGTCTCAGGTATTGCTGGTGTGACCCACGAGAGCCTGAGGAGTCTACTGCGACTTGTTGGAGATTTAACAACCAAACCTGAGGAGATGCTTGTGACAGCTTGACAAGGTCTCGGAGAAACCAGCTGACGTTCCTGGAAGGACAGAGGGCTTTATGCAACTCATCCGTGTGTGGAAAAAGGATAAACTCCACTTCTTCCTGATGCTTTCCGGGAAGGGAGAATAGCCAGGGATGTAGGAGACAAGCTGTTATTCTGAGTTTAGACATGGCATAAGAACCATGGTTGAATCATAACAGGAAGCATTCTGTCGAAGCTAAGGGGGCACTTTTGTCTTTGGATGGTAAATACAGATTATCAAGAAAATAACTCTTGGCTTCTTAGATGTGTTTCTGTAAGTAATTTTAGATGTGTTTCCTTAGGTGATTACCTGCTCTTGAACACACCATTACAATAATTTAATTTAATTTAATTTAGCTTGAGATAATTTAAGGGATCTAAAATAGAGTTTTTATGTACAGTGTAACTTCACAATAACATACTATCAAGGGATTGGGGCCAATATTTATTATATCTGCGATACACAACATTAGAATAATGAAAAAAATGTTCAATTTGAATTGCAAAACCATTTTAATGAGTACCACAACCTCCTCCCCTCTCTCCCCCAATCCCCCCCAAAAAAAGTGATATTTTACATAGAGAGCCGTAATGAAAGAGCAGAAAGTGACAAACATCTGCTTTCAGCTGGAGCATGTGGGTACCAAAGAGTTATGTGTGGCTGGGGCACAGGATCCAAATTACTGAATACTGACCAATCTTGTTTGCTCTAATGGGGCTAATGAGCAGTGAAAAATGTCTATGTCCACCTTGCCGTTAGAATAACTGCTAGCATGTTTGTTACAGCAAAATGACACTGTATTAACTGGTTCAAATTTGTCTCATACCGAAACTGGAGAGCTTATTGGTAAAACTACCAGGCTAGAATTGAGGGCAACCTGAGTCCACTTCTGTCAAAGATTTCCGTGACCTTAAGAGACAGGGGACTCCAACCTCTGCCTCTTGTTCTATTTTATTTTATTTTCTTCTGTCTGTAAACGGAGCTCATAATACCACCCTTCCTTGCAGGAAAGGAGCATTGAGTAATGTGGAGAATAAGAGTCAAAATTATGAGGTAGAAGATGACTGCAGCATGAGAGAATTAGGTCCAGCTAAATTTATGTGCTCCCTAGAGTATCTGAGGCTCCCCCTTTTCTAACACAAGCTCTTTACTCTTTGTATTGCTATTGAGGAAGGGTTTGTAATAACAGAAGGAACATCTCTGGTATTGAGGACTTTTCTTTGCATGTTAAACAATATTTATTCTTGGCTCTTCAATCCCGTAATGGAAAAAGGGCCTGGGAATATACTAATAAACTCTGCTAGAATTAAGCCTTAGTTCTAAAACTGTTACCAAGCTGTGTCCGTTTACCAAGCATGATTAGGAAATGAGCTGCTTAAATCATTAGTGTACCCCAATTAACAGAGTTCTCTGTTTCTTAAAAAAAAAAAAAGAGAGAGAGAGAGATAAAAAGTCACTTTAGAGAAAAATCACATTCAATTCAGAGATCTCCAAGGTCTTGATTCTTTGGTTTGAAGCTTGAACTCTTCCCTGCTGATGAATGTTCCCTGCTGATATCAATGTTCACCCAAGTTTGAACCCCCTAAATTAACCCTAACCATATCAGTTCTAGTCTAGACTGCAAACGTATCTTTGGGCGTCAAAGCTGCATTTGGAAATTGTTTCCCAAAGTTTGGCATGCAGCTTGTAGTGTTCTGTGTTCCTTGCCAGGAGGGGGAGGACAAGGTAGCAGTCCCTCTGAGGAACGGTGCCAATGTAAGAGATCATGCCGAGTGTGTGTAAATGCAACTGTATTTTGTTTGTACTGTGCATCCAATGGCTGAGGAGAAGAGATTCAACAGATCTCAACAGGTTGCTGTGAAAAATCTTATCCAGAAAAAAAAGGAAAAAAAAGACACCCAAATCCCAAACGCTTCCCTCCTATTACAGGTCAGCCCTGTGGATGCTTTGGAGACCTTAACTTCTGAATGTGCAAGCTTCCCCTGGGATCAGAAGAGCCATGGGGAAAGACAAGAAAGAAGAGGAGCCTGTATTTCTGAGGAAAAAGATTACTTTGCTGAGGGCTTTCTCACTTCTTATCGGCAGCATGGTTGGCAGTGGCATCTTTATTTCCCCTAAAGGAGTCCTGAAAAACTCTGGCAATGTGGGCTTCTCCCTGGTTGTCTGGTTTGCCTGTGGGCTTCTCTCCATGTTTGGTGAGTGGTGAGTTTTTGTCAGCTTTTGCTTAAGCTCCTGGGAGAGGAGGGGAGCCAGCAATTTTTTTCATATAAAACGTTAGGAGCAGAATAGACCAAAATTTCCCTCTTTCTAATGCAGCAGAAACAAAGAATCAACAAGCCTTGGGGCTATACAGGTATAAGGGTCTTCTGCAAAACTGATTTGGTCTGAGAAAATCCCAGCACTCTGTGATGTGTGAATTTGAAACTACATGCAAGTCTGGGGCAAGCGGGTTAAAGTGACTACAGATCTAGATAGCGCGATATGCCAGGAAGGACTGGAAAAAAGTACGGGAGTTGACTTGTTATCATGTAAAAATGAGATTGCATTAAATAAAGGGCACCTGCTAGAATGAAGGCTCTGCAGAGCTTTTCATGTACGTTATGAAAAGGTTAAGAAGTAGCGGTCTCACAAGACAGTGAGGGAAACCACCTCAGTTCGTAAGGACACAGAAGCACAGGAGCAGATTTCTGCAGGAGCTGCAGAGCCTGTGGCAATAACGGGTAGGTGGGTATCTGTCAGAAATGCTTTGGCTATATCTGATCTGTCTTGGAGCAAGCAGACAGAGCAGATGAATCCTTGACACCCTCAGTCCTGCTTTCTTTGCATTACACTTCATTTTGTGGCAAACACCATCAATAACTTTTTTTTTTTCTTGCAAAAGATGGATTTTTTGATCATAGCTTAGCATTCTAGTTCTTCTGAAAAAACATGGCTCTTAAAATTGCCATTGCTAAAATGTATGGTTTTAGCTACTCTCTTTCCTGAATTGCTTAAAAGCACCTTCTGAGAAGTGCTCTATAGGTGCTGTTGAACACTTACCCTGCAGATCCTGTAGGACTACTGGATCTCTTAGAGCTTTGGGGAAAAATCTGATATTTATTTCTGTGGATGACTTTAAGGTTGTTCTTCTTTCATAACTTAAAAAAAAAAAAAAAGATACAGTCTATGAAAAAACACTCTGGTCTGGTTATGTGCACATGGGAGCACTTTAGAAGGCAGCAATTGGGACACTCAATTGTTAATCTGGCAACAATTGTAGTTCTTCCTCTTAGCATATGTGTTCCAGTATTTCACGTTTTTGCATATGCTGCTCAGTGTAGGCCTCATTTACTGTACATGTGGGATGCAGCCTATGTGCGATTCTTTGGAGTATGATATATTTTACTTAAGGAAAATCTTAAAACATAACGTGAGCACCGTGTTTCTTTTAGCTGAGCAGAACAATAAATTATGAGGCATGTGCTGGTCATATAGCCAAGCCTCCGCACTTGGAAAGGTTTCTCTCTCCATTACATGCTTTGACAGTGTCTCCTGGCGGGGCCTTGGGAGTCTCTTTGTCAAGTTACTGCATTTTGTAACTGAATTGTTGGTTTGTTCGTCCCTTTAATCAGCTTGACGGCCTTCCCTGATCATTTTTTTTTTCTGGCACTTTTCTTACAGTGTTTTAAGAAGGACCTGCTTTCTTTTATATTTTTTTTTCCTTTAGGCATGGTATTTATACAAGTCCCATAGCCTCAGTTCAGTAAAGCACTTAAATGCATGCTTGAAGCGTGTAAATACACCCCCTGGAATAAACGGGAGGAGGTGTCTGCCTATGCACAAGGCTTTGAATAGGAGGTCAGCACAAATTTTCTGAGAGAGAGGCTAGAAAAATGGGGGGTTAACATTACCCTGGCTATGGCTCCAGCCCTCCCCGCTTTCTGCTTTTACCCTTTATGCCTGAGGACGAGAAGGAGGACAGGCAGGGGAGGCCGCCGCTGACGCAGGGGAGGCCGGACAGCACATGCAGGCCCCAAGCAGCGCGGCGCGGTTTGCTCTCTGCCTTTGGCATCGCACCCGGGCGGTGCTCCGCGCCGGCGCGAGCGCCCGCGGCGTGCACGGACGCGCTTCGCGGCGGTGACCAAAGGGTGTTTGATACAGCAAGGGGCTCTGCTGCAGGCAGGGTTTAAGATCCATGCTTAGGTGTGTTCAAATGGCATAATGAATTCCTACACACAGAAAAACAGATTTTTTTTTTTTTTTTGGCTCTAGTAGAAAGCAATATAACGGTTTCTATCAATTTGCCTGAAAATTTTAAGCTGCCTTCTCAAATATGCCTCTTATAGGGTCACATTTCGTCCTGCCTAGAGGTAGAGCCAGGGAGGTGGTGAAGATTTGTTGTTAAGACATGGAGTGAAGAAAGAAATTTATCCTAAGGCCTAACTAAGGATAAGGACACAGGAACAGGTTCATGGTCAAAAATGTAATTAAAATGATCAATTAAATCACTGTCTGTCAGCTGAGCTGCTATAAATGACTTTCTAAGCACAACTTTCTAAGCACTGTTATTGTAATCTAATTATGAGGACATGTGAAAGAACCTGAACCTCCAAGAGTCTTTTTAAGGAAGTCCTTTGTAGCTCAATGTAAATTTTTTTTTCACGCAATTTTTTTCAGATAAATTTCTGTGGAAAAGTTATATCATTACTCAGCAAACATAGAATTTCTTTTCTTTTGACAGAAAAATGAACTTACTTTGAAATACCATAACATAAAAATAGGGAAGAAAAATGGTTGTAACTTACAAACCCCAAACAAAATCCAAAACCCCACTTTTTTCTCTGTTTAATTTGCTATTTATTTTAAACTATTTAAAATTTAAAATCTTGAAAAGTTGTACAGAGAGGCAGTGGATGATTTATTTGATTCATTTCTACCTGAATTTTTCCAGGTGCCTTGAGTTATGCAGAGCTTGGAACAAGAATCACCAAGTCTGGAGGACATTATATTTATATACTGGAGACTCTAGGGCCTCTGCCAAGTTTCTTATTTCTGTGGGCAGAGTTCTTTGCTATCAGGTAAGACATTTTGTTAGTTTGTTTGCCTTTTGCTAGCTGCTGTGAAGGCTTATGGTGCCAGTTAGCAATCTAGAGGTTTTTTTTACAGGAAAACGTAGAAAAAATACAAATTTCTTTTAAAGGCTTTCAGCGATGAAAGGAAGACGACAAAATCAGTCAATAGCTACATGTGGTCAATGTAATCTGTACTTGAAAAATCTTCCTTTTCTGTCCTGACAGCTGATATCCTCCAAGGGCTGTGGTATTTTTCAGTGACTGACAATAGATGACAGTTTTATTTTAGAACTTTCGTTTTTATTGCTAAACTTGCTCAGATTCTCCTGTGAAGAAAACTTTCTGGCTTAGCCAGAAAAATAATAGTTTAGAAATAATAAACTAAATAATACTTCAGAAATAATTTAGAATAATTTAGAAATAATAATAGTTTAGAAATACTAGTAGACTAAATAATAATTTAGAAAACTGTAAATAACTTTTATTTATGTATGTATTCATTTTTTTAATTATTTACCTAAAAGAAGAAAGTTCTCCCCTAAGAATAGCCTGTGCATTCTCTGTGTAAGTTGAGAGGAGTAGGACCTGTGAACCACACCGTATTGCTCAGTGTGACTAATCTCAACTTCTGTTCTTGATTGAGCAAATAATTGAGCTTTTTACAGCATGCGATTCTAAGCCATATACTGAAAAAAGCTGCAGAAGGAGCCTGTACCATAAAGCATCACCTGTGCGGGAGAGCAGGACCGAGTTGGGTGGGGAACGTTTCCTCCGTGTTTCCCGAGTTTTGGAGCAGTTCTTCATCATGCTGTATTTCTTAGCCTTGTGACCACTGTGTGACACTGCGACTCGCTTTCCCTTGCCAGGCCTGCCAACAGTGCGGTGGTTTCGCTGGCATTTGGGCGTTACTTGCTGGAGCCCTTTTTTGCCCCTTGTGCGGCTCCTCTCGCCGCTGTGAAGGTTGTGTCTCTCCTGGGATACTGTAAGTACAAACCTTAATGCTGGGGGCCATTCTCGGAGCCTCTCTGCCCTGGGCCAGAGGTGTTGATCGGGAACACTGTCATGCGGGATCGGGATCGGTGTCATGCGGGAACACTGCAGGGTCGGGACCCCATGTTACCTCCCCGCCATCACCCAAAGCTTCCTGATCCAGGGCACTTGTGTAAGGCCCCTGTATTTGAGGAAGGGAAAATGGGCCCGCAGTCATCCATCCCTGTGGCCACCACTCAAGCGGCAGGGAGCGAGGTGCGGGTTGTAGCAATGCGGTCTCCTCTCCAGACACGGTCCTCACCCTGAACTCTTGGAGCGTCAGCTGGAGCGCCCGGGTGCAGACGGCTCTCTCCATCGTCAAGCTCCTGGCCCTTGCACTCATCATCGTGCCGGGGATGATGCTTCTGGCCCAAGGTAGGGGTTCGCAGTGTGGCTGAAGCAGGGAGGGTGCTCCGTTGAACCTCTCATGGACAGTAACGTAGTAAACTCATATCTGACCCGTGTCAGATTTGTGCTTGCATTCAGAGGGAAAAAAACAGCCTCTCAGTGGTATCTTCTGGGAGTGATACCCAGAGTATTGGCTTTAATCCAAGCCTTATTTTATATAAAAGCCCATGGCATTTGCACTCAGGGGATGAAGCCTGTTCTGTCTTCATGCTTGCTCCTTCCTCTGCAGAGGACACAACAAAGGCACTAGGCTGAACACTCATGTTTCTTTCTGATGTCTGAGGCTGGCGTCTTTGAACATGCAAAAATCCCCTCAGGCTGGCAGCACGTCTGAACTGATGGACAGGCCTGCAGCTAGAAATCCTGAGCCGCTATTGTTAGGAATGCCTTCGAATGGCAATCTGGAGCCCTGGCACACTCCTCTGATGAGGAGGATAAGTAGTGGTGACATCTGGAGAGAGAATTCACTGCGAGACCCCAATATGACAGGCTGTATTTCATCTGACTCAGGGGGGATTGTAAATCACTCATTAATACACTTTGGACAAATAAATCCTTTTTATGTACCATCACTTATCAGCAGTCATCTTAGAATATAAAAAGCCCAGTAGGCTCACTGCCATCTTTTCGGTTTAGTTTTCTTTAAATCCATCTTCCATCTGACTTCTTCTTTTTCTTTGTTTTTAAATCAAACTTTGCTTTGTTCCCCTCTCTCATTCTCCTTTCTTGGCTATGCTCATGCTTTTTCCTCTGCCATTACTTTTTCTCTGGCTTCAAACCTGGATGCCTAAGTCTTATCTAAGAGCTCCTTACAGAGGCACCTCAGTAGAAGTGCCTGATTTTCTCCATGTGCTCTGTGCCATTTCATCCCTTTCCTGCTGAAGCCCAGCTACGTGAACTCCACACTTTTATTTCTAAAGAAACCTTGAATGAGAACCCATTAGCCGTTTCTCCCTCCCTTTCCTAATTTTTTGGGAAGTTTGCTAAAATATGGCTTATATCCCAAATCTTGACTTTGCTTTTTATTGTACAAGCATGGTTTGTAAAACAGACCATTTCGTTTCTACTTTTCAGTGCTGGCCCAGGTTTATTTCAAACAGGACACTTTCCTGAAAAAGGGGAGATTTGGTAAAATGGGGTCTTTATCTGATTCCCCATCTTTCCCCTCCAGCTCTTTAATTTCTCCTCCTGGCAGGCACTGCAGTGATGGTGGGAAGGGGAGGAGAGGAATTGGGTTTTCCTGGAGTGCAGAGGACTGGGGTGGTTGTTCCTGCTCCCTGGGCTCCCTCCTCCACCGCTCGGTTCCCATGCTCTGTTCCTAGTCGGAGGCCGGGGTCAGTGCTCCTGCAGAAGAATCAGGAGGTGGCACAGCAAGAGTCGAATTAGCTGCCTCGTTGGCTGCACAACATCAAAAAAGAGCATGCACCCAGCTGCCTGTGTGTGCGCGTGAGCCTGGGGAATTAGTTCGGGGCCCAAACAAAGGAAAGGACAACGGAAATCGCCTTGTCTCCATGATCTCCTGTTTCCACAGCAGGCACTGTCTGAAAAAGAACCGTCCACCACTAACTCCTTTTCTGAAATTTCTCCCATGGCTGGGTGGGAAATGGGTTCATTCCTGCACTGTTTATGAAGTAAACATATCAACAAAGCATTTCAATTTGAAGCAATGAAATGAATCCGCATATCTAACTACAAAGAAGTTGCAAACATTTTTCCCAGGGTTGGAGCAGAGGTACAACAGATGTTAGCCCATGGAAAGAAGCCTGTTTCTCATGTTTCCCTGCTCTCTATCCGTTGTCTCTCTCTTGCACAGGCCACACCGAAAACTTCCAGGATGCTTTTGACAGACAGTCACTGGTTTTGGATAAGCTGCCCTTGGCTTTTTATGCAGGGATGTTTGCATATTCAGGCTGGTATGTGAGATCAGAGGGCACTTCAGGGGCAGCAGATTGGTGTTTGAGGCAAGGTTCAAACTCTCTCCCTATCTTCCTCTGCTGTGCAGGTTTCAGACTAGCTTTGTGCGTGAAGAATTGATCAGACCTGAAAGGTAAGGCCAGGAGAAGCACGTGGGTCTTGTGCTACCTCTGAGTACCATTTGCCTTACCAAATACTAGCAAATAGTAGGGGAGGAAAAATGTCTGTGAGTTTGTAAAACCAGTTGCTTTCCATAGCGGTATGATGAATAACAGAGGGATAACAGCTTTTGTTGTATCTCTCGCCTCTTTTGTAGGAATATCCCCCTGGCTGTGATTGTGTCTGTGATCACTGTAATTGTGGGATATATGCTCACCAACGTTTCCTATTACACAGTCCTAGGGACTCACGATGTCCTGGCTTCTCCAGCTGTTGCTGTGGTGAGTTGTAGCCCCAGCTGTAATCCTTCTTCAGCGAGATCGGCTTGTACTGAAAGGATGCCTGCAGCAAGTGTTTAGGAGGTGGTTTTCCTAATACAATGACCTTCTGCTTTGTCAACTCTCTGGATTATTGGACAACTGTAATATCTTCTCATCTAGCCTAGAAGATAATGAAAAGGAACGTGGGGATGACAGTAGAAAAGGCATGATGAATATTCTGATCCTTCGATGGTGTTTTTTTTCAGTTATTTCGCTTGAATCTCGTGTCAGAAGAGGTTATTGCACATTCCTGAAGTAAGTTTGTTCTTCCCGCAGAGTTTTGTGCAGCGAGCCTTCAAAAGTCTTATCTCAGTGGTCCCTGTCCTTGTTGCGCTGTCCTGCTTCGGCACAATGAATGGAGGAATCTTTACATTTTCAAGGTCAGATTTCTAAGAATTTATGACCCTTTTTGATTACTGAATCAGAGGAGAAAGCATCAGTAACCTGTGCAACTGGCTATCCTCTCAATGGCATTTTAGCCCTTCTTGGAGAAAAACAGGGCCTTTGACTTCCAAGAGGTCAGCTACAGGACAACCACTGTTGGCTCTTCTTTCCCCTGCTGGACAGGTCTAGACATCAATATCTAGGGCTGGTTACAAACTGCTTATAAAAAAGTGTTTTTATCTCCCTCACACCCCCTTCAGTTTAAATCCAAGTGAAATGTCAGTGTTTCTGGTAGGCTAGAAGCTTTGTTGACCTTGGCAGTTGCTCAGTAAAACTGAGTCGTTTTTTGTTAGCTCGACTCAGCTGCTCTGCTCCAGGGCAGAGGATCCTTCTGTTTTGAGGATCTCTGGCCAAAGGCAAACTCTCCCGCGTGACCTTTGCTTTCAGTTCAGTGAAACGCTACCAGGACCGAGTCATTCCTAAAGCAATAGTCTAGGCACAACAAATCATGCTATATCGGCAATAACAACTTTGTTGCATGGAAAAATATCTTGCCAGCATTACTGGCTTCTACGCTGCGTGTCCTTATGGGAGTCTTGAAATTGGAGAGGGGCAGAATGCACGCAGAAGGGCGCGTCTGTCTTGTCCCGAGAAGCTGAGCAAACTCTCTCGAGCCATTTCTGGTTCACAGTTTTGATTGCGAAAGGGCCATCAGTTGATATGAAAAGGATTCTTTTTCCTACTGCAAGCGCTAATGATTTATTTGATCCACTACCTTCAAGTCCAGTATTAAATGCAGTGTGGAGAATCCTTCACTTCAGCTCCTCTGAGTAGTGAGTCTCTGGATGGCACAGAGGTATCCCTATCATCCTTCTCTCCTGGTGTCATTAGCACAGTCACTACAAAAAGGCCAAATAAAAGGTGATAGGGCCTCCCTGGCTGCCAGCCAGGCACACCCCTGCAAAAGCACAGAGGCTGCAATAAAACCAGTTTTACGTTCATGCCCCAGCTGCTCTGGGCTCTGCTCCAGTCCAGCTGATGCTCTGACATGGTATGTTTGTGGAGATTAAATTCATGAAATTGGAGGCAGTGCTTCCCCCCGGTCGCCCTTTCATGATTCAAGGGAGGGATGGAGGCAAGGAGCTCTCTGCTGCCATTTTGTAGCCGGCCTGTGTGTTGCTGCCTTCTGTGCAGCACACTAAACGCTGTTTTCCAGATGCTGCCCGGAGACCTGGAAATCCCATCACTTGAGAAAATTCATTTATTTATTTAAAAAACATATATATATATATGTATTTTTTTTTAAATATATATATTCCTAATCTGCAGCTGCTACCTGGGCCTCCTGTGTCTTCAGCCCAGTGCCCTGTTATTGTGGGCATCAAGAGTGACAACCCTTTCATAAATTCACCAGCCTGTCTTATAACGACTTGAGCTTTGTGACCCCTTTACTTCCTACAGAAAGGTTAATTCTTTCTCTAATGGCAAGACACTTTCCTGCTTCTGTTTCTAGGCTGAATTCGTCTGTGGTTAGTTTGGTCTCTGTGAGTGGTCTGTGCAAGTGATGCCACTGGTGGGTGTTATGCTGCACAGAACTAATTGGTACTGGGAGAACTATGAGAATTTAACCTAGTTTTTCTTATTTTTCTTCCAAATCCCCCTCAAAGGTGAAGCTAAGATCTGTGACCTTAGAAAGCAGGCCTGTGCTGGTGGTGGGGGGGTATGGTGGCGTTAGATCAGTCCAGCAACTGACCTTTTCATTTTATAGTGTGAATGTGGGATGCTGGAATGTAGGGCTCCTTGTCTCCCCCTAGGACTCTGTTTGTGGCCTCAAGAGAAGGACAGTGGCCTCCTCTCTTCTCTATGATCCATATTCGAAGGCATACACCTCTTCCAGCTGTCATGCTAATGGTAAGAAGGCCTGGCTGTTTGACTTGCTCTGTTCTAGCAGTGTTGGCTTTGCAGCCATGTTTTTGTCTGGCAGTCTGCACAGCCTGGAAAAGCTAATGAGTTTTAAAGGGAGCTGAGACACTCCCTCAGCCACTGAAAAATAAAGAAGGTGGAAGTGAATACTGGCACTGGCTACAAATTAGGAGAAGCACCTGTGCCAGTAGTGGCTTCTGAACCCACTACTTCGCTGGCTCCTGGCTCATTGCCTTGAACATCTCCTTTAAGTGTGTTGTTCCTATTATCTACCACAGTTACTGCTTGATAATGTCTTATGAAAACGCCTCTTCCAGCCTTTGAATATTTGGGAAACGGAAATTCCAGGGTGTGGTGGAAACACACGTTCCCTTTGTTTACAACCACAACTTGTGGAAGAGAAATTACATTGTCCCTGATCTGGCATTTCACTGCTTCTGTATCCCAAAGTCCCAGTGCTGCTTGACTACTGCTGAGTGGCACCACAGTCTTCTGGGTCCTGCATGTTTTAATTGCTGAGGACACACATCCCAGAAGATGCTCTTGATCTCCATTGTTGCTTTCTATAGCCCATCATGACTGTGTGTTTAGGCCTTTTACCACAAGCCTACGGTCTGTGACTCTGTTTTGTAAAGTATACTGGGACCTCTGAAATAGGGGGGCTGTGAAGCAGCTGCCTGTGATTGCAGGGGGGCTGGAGGAGATGATCCATATTAGCCTTTGCAGTCTGAGGTCTGCAGTAAGGCTTTAATGACTGTATTTCATCTTCACAATGCTCAGTTCCCTTTGGTTACTGCCATGGTGTGTATCGGAGATATCTACCATTTATTGAACTTCTTCAGCTTTTCCCGATGGCTCTTCATAGGATTAGCCACCCTCGGGCTCATTGTCCATCGCTACCGTCACCCAGAGCTGCAGAGCCCATTCAAGGTAATGCTCGGCACGGATGTACAAGCCAGGAAAATGCAAGTCATCATGTTTTGCTTCCTCTGTCTCACTTGCTCTTGCTTGTTAAGAATTGGAGTGATACATGGCTGTGGTTGCATTTAGACACTGAGGGGTCTCTATCCCTATTGCACAGTAAGCTGAACTGTGGAGCTCTTGGGCTTGGCCCAGCTAGAAAACTACCTAGATATGTAAAACCAGTTCTACATGGTGCGTTACCAGCCGTAGTTATAAGATGACAGCTGTGTTTCCTATGACAGTTTTGAGTGCAGGATTTACTGTGCAGGCACAGCGCTCCTGCATGTAAGTGATCCTCTCACAGAGAGGAGATGGCCCCCTTGGGTCAGCAGGAGCAGGTGCTGGAGCACCTTTCTCAGTCCCTGCTGCACCTGGGCACCTTTTCCACTGCCAGATAATCTGCAGAAGGCATTTGGTTGGACCTCTGCTTAGACCATGCAGGATTTGTGCCTTTTTCACACTCTGCCTGTCCGGGGCTTCCCACTGGTTCCTGCAGAGGAAACCTCTGAGTCCACTGGGCAACCAACTGGGGAGAAACTCCAAGAACCAAATGCTTTTTATGCCTCCCAGGACTCCTCCCCAAGCAGAGATGACCCTGATGTCTAGGCTGGGGTATTTTTTCTTCCTTGTCTTTGCTGAAGGCTTGAAGACACAGTTTTTAGGAGAGACCTTGAAAGGTCCCTTTTGTATTCATCCAGAACCAGATTTTTACATAAGTTTTCTCTTTTTCCTTTCAAAACAGGCTTCTCAGAGGACCTGTATGAATTAACAGCACTGGTGATGCTTTCAGTTTCTGTCATTTGGCCTCATTTTGTTTTAGATAGAGATTTAGGCTTTTAACAGTTTCCAGAAGTGGATTGAGAGAGCGAGGAAATGATTTAGGCTTTTAACAGTTTCCAAAAGTGGATTGGGAAAGTGAGGAAAATTCTGACATCTGGTCAGTTGCGTTTCTTTTTCCTTCCTTCTCCCTATTTTTATTGCCACTTTAAGTTTGAACAGTTAGCTGCAAAAAGGAAGAACTGCCTAAATGTGGTGTGTGGATGTGCTGCTCTCTAGTGGCCAAAAAAATCTTTTTTTTTTTTTTCTTTTTACGTCCTGCTTACATAGAACAAATTATAAAGCAAATATAAGTCATTCTGCCAGTACTTTTTTTTCTTTTAACTTATAAAATTTATACTTAAAATGGTAATAAAAACTGATAAGAGAGAAGCACTGCCCTCACACAACTCTCAAGCAGCTGTGCTTCACGAGCATGTTTGGGTCGGGGATCCTGAAGGAAGGGAGGAAGCTCCGTTCCCACTGGCCAGCTCTGCTGGAAAGACAGAGCAGCAGGAGACTGAGAGCTGGAAAGCAGTCAGGGCTTGAGCAGCTCCTCATGGTCAGCATCCAAAATAGGATTTTTCAAATTCTATTTTTCAACCTTCAAAAGAGGTTGTCCTCTGGGGTGAAATCAGGATGTCCTATATCAGTTATGGTGAAGAGATAACTCGGCTGGGCCTGAATCCATAGCCTAAGGAAATGTTTCACAGTTTTATTATTTTACTGCAGTCTTCCAATTTGCTCTTCAAATAAGCCAGATGAACTGGATTGTCTGGTAGCGCTGAGGTGCTGAGTGCTACTTTGGTCTTTCATCAGGTTGTTACTGAAAATCCCACTCCTGCTGCTAGTGCTATAGAGATAGAGAGTCTGGTTCATCCTGTTTTGGCCGCTATAAATCTCAGGAAAGACAGAGGCTGGTCAAAAAGAATCTTTAACGTTATGACTAAATAATGGTTGATTTCAAATGACTTGCTATGCTGTTCTAATTTTCAGCTTTTCCACCAGCAATTGCCACAAATGGCAAGATTTGGTACGTGCATACGCATGCTGGTGCAGTATGGCCAGAGCGCAGCAGGCTGTGGTTGTCTTCCTCCTCCTGTTCATGGCTTGCTGTGGGGAGGAAAAGTTTATACCCCGAGAAAACGGAGCGGGGTGTTCGTCTCACCAAGGGGAGATGCCACATTTGGCTGCCCTTCCTGGAATCAAGGGATGTGTGAAAGGGACATTAAGACAAGGGAACAGCATATGCCGGTACATATGAATGCCAATTTCCAAGGACGGTCAGTCTTACCTGCGTCATCTGTGCTCTTTTCCCTAGGTGCCCCTGTTCATTCCTGTCTCTTTTACCATCATCTGCCTCTTCACAGTGGGAATGTCTTTCTACTCAGACCCTGTAAACATTAGCATTGGATGCATCATGGTTTTAAGTGGTTTTCCAGTCTACTACCTCGTAGTCCGCAGGCAAATGTCGGATCGCTGCCGAAGCCTGTTTTGTAAGTATGCGTTTGCCTTGATGTACTCTGGGCCCAAACACACTCAAGGATGTGTTTCCAGGGCCCATCACTGGTATGAACTGTTCCCTGAGCAAAAGACCTAGTGAAAGGCGAATCATGAACCCTACCACCCCTGCAATGCTGTTCCCATGACCTAGGGTCTGTGGCTGAAGAGACAGCCAGTAGAGCTGTGTGGTGGGTGGCTGCAGGTCCCATGGGTACCAATATGGGCCCATAGCCTGGCTGTGAATATATGGATTGGCCACTCTGCTGTTTTGCTTTAGAAAAGGTAGGGCTGAGATCTACCAAAGAGGGGAATGGAGAGGCTTGTTTAGGGTTACCACGTCTCCGTCAAATGTAGTTGAGACTGAGCAGCAAGATCAAAGTTTACTATGGAGAGATTGATAGCCAGAGGCTGTAATCCCATGCACAGATAAGTATGCTGAAAAGTCAGGGAAAGCACTACTAGGAAAAGATCTACCCGTCGATGAAACATCCTGATTTTTTCCTTTTTTTTCTTGCCTAACAGTATGAATCTGGGCACAGAGGCAGGTTTGTAACAAGATATATGTCCTACTCATGCAATACCCAGCATAGATTTGTTTTAGATGTGTCCTCAGTGGTACAGGTATAATTACTTACTGTCAAGTCTAATCTTTATTTATGTTTTGAATCACAAACATCGACTTCTTTCAGTCCGATGTTGGCCTGAGGCCTGTCAGCAACAAGAAAATAGAAGAAAGCATGCAGTGAGAAAAGAAACAGACCCAATGATCTGCTCATGTAGAAAGCTCCATCCATCAGAGCTGATGCACCGATTTTCAGTTATAGCTCAAGATATCCTCCAAACTAAACTTTCTTCCTTTTCTCCCCCTTCAGATTATCTCACACACAAACTGCAGCTATTACTGGAAGTAGTCCAACAAGAAATCAAGACTTATTGAAGGTTTCTTCAAGGCATTGCAGCTTAAAGAAGATAAAATCTACTTGTTGCAATTCTGATACCTTTGATGCTACCAAAAGCAGGTCATGCTCTTAGTCTTTTAATCACTGCAAATAAAAAAAGAACCTGAGCCAAAACCTTGCTGCAAGTGTTCCCAAGCTTGCCTCTTGGGATCTGGAGAAGTGTGTTGCATCTGCTTTTACACACACACACACGCATATATGTATATGTATATATATATATATATATATATTTAGCAGATCAATCTAGTGCATTGAAATAAGCTTTCTTTACCTCAGGAAAGTATTTAAAACAAAGACCCTAACTTTGCAGCTTAGCCTACTTCTCAGTAAATGATGTATTATTTTTAAATTTCCCAACCTGGCAAATAGAAGAAGATTATTCCAGAATTTAAGGAGGTCAGACACATGAAAGCCACATGTTTCTTCTTCTAGAAGAAACATTGTAGTAGTCATTCGAAGTGGTGCTGTGGACCAGCATCATAAAGGCAAGTGAGCATGGAGAGAGAAAATTAGAAATAAAGTAAATTAACTGGAAGAGCATGGAGGGGGAATAAAATTTCATTTAGCAGAAAATTCAGATTCAAGTTAATGAAAAGATATTTGGAAATCATTTGAAATTCAAATCATTAACAAAGTGAGTCAGAATTTTTTACTTTGAGCCCTATGTAAGTAGAATAGCTTTATCTTCATTTGAACAGAGTTTCAATTTGAATATTATTTTTAAGAAATAATATTTCAAAATGTACAAATTTTTTTTTTAAAAAATTCACCTCAGCACCCACAAGAATGTGGCAAAATGTGCTCTCCCTTTCTTTCCTCCCCCGCCCCCAAACTTTGATACTACCAGTGAAATTGAAGTCTCAGGTTTTGGTCCAGCTGCAGTTTTCCTTTAATTCAACAAAATCTTCAATGAAATTTTGACAGATTCCTTACTAAGTGCATTTTTGCTGCAGTAAAAAGGCATGCAAAACTTCAGGTGTGAGCTTTATTTTAAATCTGTGGACAAATGGTTTCCTGAATGAGTGTATAGGTGCTCACTTGAACTGACGACTAAAGAAAGGTTTCCATTATTAATTTTTTTCAGCTTTTATTATTAATATTGCAAAGTTATGTCAGGATAAAGCAGTAATAAGCTTTTTACAATCACTTACACGTTAAACTTCTCCTAAAAGGCCAGAAGTACTACAGTGAAACTTGTCTAACAGCCTTGGGAGAGAGGAAGAGCAGAATGTGAAGCATTTTAAGCAGTTTGTATCAACCATCTATGTACTTGGAGTAACACCAAAGTAGCATTTATAAAAATCCATGTAATCCCTCCAAACCCGTGAACTTCATATCAAGATTTGGAAATAAATAAGGGGTTTCCAAAGCAATTGAGAATTATTTATTCTTGTCACACCTACTTCCTGTTCTCGTGCTAAACGGAGCTGGGAGAGCAGGACCTGCATGTCAGGGCTTGTGGGTTTTTTTGGTTTTGTCCTTTCCCTGCAGATTATTGTATATACAAGCAGCTGGATGTTGCCCAACAGGAAAACCGGCGCAGTTTACAGAAGCTTACACAAAAGACAGCGTGGTCTGAGGTGAGACCAAGCTGATGGATTCGGAAAGGTTTCCAGACTTACAGGTACAGGTCGGCCATGCAGCAGGGAGGAGATATGAATGGGACCCCCTGCAGAAAATGTGCCAAAGCGCAGAAAGTGATGCCCATCAAGAGAGCGCCCCCAATCTACACAGAGCCTGAGGCAGCCCCGTTAGATACTGGGCTTGGGGCTTTTTCCACATGTCAAAGGGGAGGCATGGGATAGCCTAAGGTTGGTTCCACACTGTGGGAGCACCTTTCGCCCCAGCACTTGCATACCAAACCTTGGAGCCGTGGGTGCCTACAGAAACCAACATGGAGAAGGTGAAACAGCCTTTTTTTTTTTTTTTTTTTTTCTTTCTATTAATTTGATTCCTCTTTGGAGAAAAAGGCAAGGGGGTTGAAATTTGTGACGAAAAGTAAGCAGTCTTGCTTCCTGGATCACGGTTTGTTTATACGTGATAAATCACCTGATAAATGCAGGGAAACCACACTCCAGTGCCTCTGCTGACTGCGCAGTAACATGATCCTGCAGGACACAAGATACCTGTTCAAAGGCTTTTCAGAGGCTGGAAGTGCAGACGGTGATAGTACCTCGGCTATGTTGACAGTAGAAATCAGAGGTTCAGCAGAAGCTGCCACCACCCTTCTCAATGCAGTTAAAAGTGATAAAAATAAAAGCTACGATCAGACGGTGAGTATCCACTTACAGGGAACGCAGCCGCCAGTTGGTGGCCGCTTGTTTGCTTGCAAGAAGGATGGTATGTTGTTCCCCGCAAAGCTATGCAAACGTTTTCCTCCAAGCTGGAGCGCCTTTTCCTAGAACTGCTGTCTTGCATCTTCTGGGCTCTTGGCTTTAGATCAGGAGATAGTCTTTTTTTTTTAAAAACTAGAGAGTTCACATACACAAAAATAAACCTGCAGGGTCTAATTCTATAAATCTCACCTGTCAGAAGAGAACCATAAAAGTCGTGTGGCAGCTGTGGAGATGAGACACAGCTACTACATGGGAAGTTAAAAGCCAGTCAAAAGAGGCCAGATGGGGAAGAAAAAAAAGTTCAACTTCATAATCAAAATAGTGTTTTTTCTTTTTTTTTTTAATATTGTGTCTCTAAAATGTGCTCAGAATGGCAGCACTTTTAGATACTCAGAGCACTGCTGAGCTGGTCTGACCAGATCATCAGGAAATAAAGCTGCTCTGGACAATTCGACTGCACATAATAGGAGGGAAAAATAAATCTGAACAGGTTTGTGCATCTGAACAGGTTTATGCGGTTAATTCTGCTTGACATATCACTAAGCGTATGCTGCAGAGCTCTACCAGGAGCCTGCCATCTGCTTAAACTCAAAGGCTAGAGACCAGGCTGGGAAAGCGCCTCACCTCTCTCTTTGATTTTGAGAAAAATAAAATAAAAAATAAATAATGGAGAGGAGGCTCAGATTTCAAGTTAAAGGAATAAAAATACTGCTGATAGTGCAGAGCTCTGGCTGGGCTCACTTTCCCTGCCCTGCCGAGCTCTGCAGTCAGGTAGCTTTCAGCTGCTTTAGGTCGTCCTGTGCTGTGCTGCAGACTGCAAAGCCCCCTCAAAAATGCAATAAGCAACATAAAGAACGCATGTGAGGTATGTGTTCACTTCTGCAAAGGTTCGCTTTGTTAGGAAATGGCAGATTTGGGCTTCAAAGGACCAGAGTTTCGTAGGAAATATTGCTTCAAAGGAACACAGTTCAGTACAAAATACTCCTGGCAGGAACCTCCAAAGGAAAAGGCCTGGGATTTTCCTGCCCACTTCAAAGATGAGAGGAATGGGAGTGAGTTAACTGTTGGTGCTCACGATGGCGATAAACTATCCTGGTTCAGAGGAATGCCAGATTTTACTGCCGCAGCTGCCTAAGTGGCCAACCCGCCTGCCCCTTCTGCTCATGTCTGGTGACAACTGTAGGGCTGTGACAATGACCAAAGTAAAGGCTGCCCAGCTTCGCTTCCTAAGCGGTAGTGGCTAGTGGGAAGGCACCCAGGACGCGCCATGGAGCGGTATTGCAGGAGAGACTGCCATACGGACGTGTAGCCAGGGCTACGCCGGGGCCGATCTCGGCGTGGAGCAAGGGTTAAGCGGCCTCCTCTGACTCACACACGTGACCTCCATCGGAGGCTCCCGGAGATGGTGGCCGGCAGCCCCACAGCGGGGCTCCGTGAGTAGGGAGGCTCGGGGAGGTGGCGGGTGCCGCGCGCTGACGTTTCTCCCTTGACGAGGTGAAGCTGGGAGGGGAGGGAGGGAAGCGAGGGGGGAAAGGAAGTAAGAGGTCGGGGTTTGTGGACTTTGCTTTAAGGTCTGCGGGAAGGACACCTGCTTGCAGAGCGCCGTAAGCTGTGTTTCTGTCTTCATTCATCCCTACTTTCTTCCTCCTTACTTTCTTCCTTCATGTGAAATACAGAGCATATAGAGGAAGTGCATCCTTTTTTTTTTACGCATATAATTGCGGAGAAATGACAGGCAAATTTACAAGAGAGCTTTCAGTTGCACAGGAGCAGACTGTGAATCTTTAGTAAAAAATTCACACCACGTGTCCCACCTGGAAATATTTTTGCTGCTTTATTAAGTGCTTCACCTCTCTTTCCTTTTAGTTGGGGGTAGCTGGTGAGTGAAAGCCAACCCTGAGGAAAGCTGCAAAGCCAGCAAGTGAAAGTGAAAGCAGCTCTTCCTCTGTAGTTTTGGAAAGCAAATGGGACTAGGGCAGATGGGGAGCAGTGGGTCTCCCCAGGGATTTGGCATGGACATGTGGAGAAGGCAGAGGGCGATCAGGGATGGAGGAAAAGCCGGGAGAAAAGCCGCCTGCAGACTTGATGTGACTTTCCCCAGCCTGCCTCCACTTTCTTTAATGTCCATCCCCAACTCCCCAAACCCACATCCAGTATCCCAAAGCTCCCGGTTCTCTTGCCGCAGCAGCAGGCTGCTGCTGTGTACGGGGATGGGGAGGGAAAGGGTGGCAGAATTAAAAATCAAATAGCTTCTGAGAATCTGAGACCTCATGAAACTCCTGCAACCGAGTTTGAAAGGGAGTGAATTGGGAGCATTTTTCCAGGAATGGGCCTGACTGATGTTACTGCGTACAAAGAGCAAGGGCAGCCTGGAAGCGAAGGAAGGAGCCAGCTAAAGGGCTGCGAGGGGAACCCACCCCTTTGTTACTAATCGCTGAAACCCAGTGGCTGCTGGGCCTTCGCCTGTGTCAACCTTTGTACCGTAACAGCCTCTGAGCAGGAACACCTCCTGTTAAACCCACCTCCTAGCCCTGATTAGCCTCCTGAATATGGATGAGACTTACCCAAGTACCGTGGACTGGCAACCCCAGGTGAATGATGATCGCTTCCAGTTCCCGTTTGAATTACTGCATTCAGGTTTACTTCTGGCAGCTCTGAATAGCTCAGTGACAGGTCCTCGCAAATTTGCACTACAGGCAGGAGGGCAGTTCTTGGCTGTATGTGCCCTCCAGTAAGGTGAAATTGCAGGAGAAGCAATGTGAAGGGGATGCAGAGAAGAGCATTGGCTGGTTTGGGGTCTGAAACTGGGACAATCGAAGGAGGGAGAAGCACAACTGCAAGCAAAGCAGAAGTCTCTGAGTATGAGTCATTGGTGCTTATTTCTGCTTCTTGCCCTTGGATAGAGAGGGTGGATTTGTTCCCCAGTCTGCAAGAGGCTTGCTGAGTAACTGTGAGCAGCTGCTTTGCTGTCCCCCTCTCAGTGCCTGCTGAAAGCACCCTGACTTCTGTGGCTGAGCCTGCATCATGTAAGAGCCAAGTCTTACTGCTGTTGGGTGGAAAAAGCCAAGTCTTACTGCTGTTAGGAGGACGGCACCTCTGGCACTTGTATAACAAGCTGAGTTCATTGTGTCCTTTGAAAAATGTATTTTAGAGAAAAACTGTGGCTGGGGTCCAAACTGCAGAACTGGTCACAGTTGATTAGAATTGAACTCTAATCACAAACCATAAGGGATTCCTTTTCTGGGAAGTGTTTTGAGTTCTGACCTCATCATGTATAGCCAACAGCCTTACAGTTTTGGAAAGGACCAGTACTGAGTGTGGATTTCTCTCTCAATATTAGGCTTGAAGCAGCCGAAGCTGATCAACTCTTCTGTCCCGGCGATATCCTTGGGCTCATCTGTCCACTCTCAGAATGGCATGCACCTGGTATTGGCTTGATGATGCTGGTCACTGGGTTGAGTATGGCAAACAGGTGAGAGCCATTGTGCTGATGCCAAAAGCTCTCATTTAGCCATCTTTGGAGAGCTGTTCTACAGTTGGTATCTTTTACATAAATCATGAGTCTCCTTGCAATGCTCTTCTGATGCCCTGGTGGAATTGTCTTATTAATAGTCCCTCAAAGCAGAGCTCATCCTCTGTCAAGGCTTTCAGAAGGCTACTTTTGAGAACAGATGCATTTTCCAGAGGTGATTCAAGTCTTTAGGTTGAGGCTGACCGCATGGACTGAGCACTTCTTGCTGTTACTGCCAGCAGCTGTTTTCTGTGGTGGATACCCCTATGACCACAAAGAGCAAAATGATTTTAATCTTAGAGATTAGTTCAAAATGGCAGCCTGTTATTCATCTAGGGCCTTCATACCCCTGTTCTCTCCTGCTGATATGGCTGCCTGCCTGGCTTTATTACATCTCCCTTGGAGGCTCGTGTGTTGTGTGTGCTCCTCCCATTAAGGACGCTGAAGCGGTGCCCTACGGGAGTTACAACATCTCCAGGGAACTGGGAGCCAAAGGTGGCTAAACTGTGGGTCCTGAGATGGATAGGGGTAACATTTTTAACAAATACAATTTTGTATCTTTCGTACTTTGGGCATTATATTGAATAGTTGCACTTCCTGCAGAAACTTCAGTTTACAAAATCATCTAATAAAAAGGGGATAGGTTAAGGGTGAAATACTGATGTGTGCCTGCAGTATCATCTCAGTCAAAGACTCTAACAGGTATGGTTTCTTTGTTCTTTTTTGTAGCATCCAATTTATTGCTCTGCCACGGTCACATCTGCAGATCTGGAGAAGGCATTTTTAGCTAATCAGAAAGGCACGCTGTTGTTCAAGGCTGGTTCTCAGCGATATGAGATAAACTTTGAAGGTGAAGTATCTCTTAATATAAAATTCATCCTACATACAGTGTAGCTGACTCTAAGGTAGCATATTTTATGCACACAATTGTCATCCTATGTCTGCACTTCATGCATGTCTGCATGTTTTTTTCCTTCTCTAAGTGTTGTCTGAGCAGAACATGAAAATTTAATGCATTTTTATGCAGTTCCAGCATATAATGCTGAAGCTTCTAGACCCCTCCATCTATAATCAAAAAATCATCTTTGGCAATGCTGTATATTCAGAAAAAGAATAGAGTGTAAATGCCTCATGGCATCTGGCTTATGCATCAAGGCTTATACAAGCAAAAAGGGGAAATAAGAAAGAAAGAAAGAACTGAAATGTCAGATGGTGAAGAAGTGAGCCTGGTAGATGTTCTTTCAGGCTAGTTGTGGGGAAAGAAGAGCACAGCAAAGGGGAAAAAAATAAGGGTTATTTTCACAGAGAAGGAGGCAGAAATAGAGAAATGCTTTTCTATTTCTAATTTATTCATAATTTATTTAGCCACCCTAAAATTAACTTTCATTTTCTGAAGTTTAGCTCTGTTCTCTGGTAGAAATAAAGAGTGGTAAAACAGGCAACAGTGGATAGCTAGCCATGTGACATAGTGTGTGCTCTGTGATACTATTACAGGACCAGAAAGAGAAGGCTGCCTTTTTGCGCCAAAGTGATAGTCCTGTACTGCTGGGAAAGATAAATTTTTGACTTCTGTCATATCAAAACCAGTTTTCTCCTGTAGGTAGACATCAGATATAGTTTTGTCTGGCCAACAGTCTGGATGTGAATAGCAGCTTCTGGAGGAAAGTTTTGGGCCATGTGGTTGGGGTGTTGTCTTCACAAGCTGTGCTGGCATTCATTCCCTTCTCCTCCAAGGTAAAGGCAGAAGGACAAAAGGAAACATCCTGTGAGTTTTCAGCTGGGCCTTGCTGGTCACCAAGCACACATAGCACAAGTGGAAACTACTTCAAACTATGAAGCATGGGGTGGGGTGGAAGTGGTAGAAAGATAATTGCATTTTAGTATTCAGGGCTATCTTTCCCTTTTCCTTCTCCTTTTCCTTTTTTTTCTTTCTTTTTTTTTTTTTTTTTTTTTTTTCCAACATGCAGAAATGTGGCTCTCTTGACAATAAATTGCCTAATTATTGAGTCATCATGCTTTCTTTTCAAGACATGGTCCAAAGAAATTTGATCTATGAAACTCGAAGAAGAGTTGTCCGATTGCCAAGATTTCTGTCTTCTGAAAGTGGACAACAGAAAAGGTACCATATGTTATTATTATTTTATAATGTCTTTAATTATTTAATAATGTCTCTAGATGACAGTGCCTTTCTTCTGAGAAATATTTCTACCTCATTAGATTTCTTTTTTAGATTTCTTAAATTCTTTTTTAGACACATTTTACTGCCTGGTTTAATGTCAAGTTTTGCCAAAATTTGTCTATTACAACAACTCTGTGAAATGTGCTTGGGGTGTGTTTGGCAGCCATGAGAGATTTGTTTCCTCTACAAGAGCAAGGTCACATAGGGATGCCCCTAGGAGAAATTTTAGTCCTTGGTTTATGCCCTAGCAGTGTTAAACAGCACAAGGAGTAGAAGCAAGGGACTGTCTGTCCCAAGAACTGTGGAGCAGATAGATGTCACCTCTCAGAAAGCAGAGAATAAAATGTAAAAGCAAATTTCCTTCAATAAAGTGAGCTGGATGCATTTATTTGGATACTCTTCTTTCATAATTCTTTTTAAGGAAGTTCAGCTTGACAGATTGAGCATACCTGCTATAGCATCTGGTTGTGCTACTGCTTTATTTTAAAAAGATCCTTCTTGGGCTTCAGAAACTCACCAACACACAGAATATTTGAAGCCAGCTGTTTGGCTGATCTAAAGGAAAAAAAAAAACAAACAAAAAAAAAAACAAACAACCCTCCGTATGGATGCTAACACTGCTGTAATTTGGGGCAAAACAGTCATACCAGGAGAGCTGTTAGGGACTTGTGCTGGAGATGGTTAAGCACACGGTGAGTGGTGGAGCAGCACACGGAGGCACGCTTGTCCACGCAAGGCTTCCTGCCTGTGCTTCTGACTGGCTGGTCTGGGAGGCTGGTAGAGGTTGGCCATGGATCTGACCAGCTATGTTAAGATCAGGGAGATGGAAAGAGAAGACTCACTTCCCAGTTTCCTACAGGTTCAAGGCACTAGCATGGTGGACTAGTAGATTGATCAGTAGAAATCATCATCTGATTTGGTCCTTTTTCTTTCTTTGCAGCAAGTTATATACAACTTTGACATATTCTCTCTATCCTCCAGAATGGGACCTATCTGCACTGCCTGATATAGGATACAAGGTACATCTTTTTATCTCTCCAGTATGCAGGGAGGACTGCATCTGGTACCAATTCTCCTGAGAAGTAAACTATATAAAACATGATGTGCAGCTCCAAAGACTAAGGCTCTTGAGATATTCCCAGCTTTTAAACCTGTGTATTTGTAAAATGTGGAGCTCTGAGGAGTAATAAGACTGACCAGTTTCACATTCAGAATAAGACTGTGTCTCCTGGGGGACTTTCTGAGACCCCCTCGCGTATACCACCCAGAGATAAGGATAGCTTTTGGCCCTTGCTGAGATAAGGATAGCTTTTGGCCCTTGCTGCTCTAACCTTTCCTTTGTGTTCTCCCAAAGGATCTATGATAGACAGCATGAATTGCATATTAAAGGAGGTTGAAAGTATTTTCTCAGTGTATTTGAGGCAAAATATTATTTGCTATAGTAAAACTAGATTCCCTTAGGGAAGCTAACACATTAGAAGCTGGGATGTCAAATTAAAGTGAAGTGGATAGTCGCTGTTCTCCACCCTAAATACTGTTGTGCATTTCTGATCTTGGTTACTGTGAAGTAGAAGTGCAGAAGTTTGTCCACTGAAGGAAACCAGTGTGGAGAAGCATTCATTTCCTTGTGCATCCAGCCCTCAGTACCTTTATTTAAAACATGAGAGGTGGGAGTACAGGAAGGAAGATGATGGTTATCTGGTGAAGGCAGGAAGAACTTGGGAATGTAATGGCAGAGCTTTTCCTCTAATGGGATGAGCCTGATGAATCTTTTGGAAGGACTGGTGTGAGTTCGTACTAGAAAACCACTGACACTATTTTTTGTATGTTTAAAAATTTCAGTTGGTGGAGATCAGTTGCACTTCCAGTGAATACAGAAAAATTGAGGGGCTATTTGGAAGGACAATGAAAGATTACAGCATTCGTAGACTGCAGAGGATCCAGAACCCAACACTTTGGCAAGTTTTTCAGTGGTGTGTATCCCTTTTACTTTGTTACTCTGGTGGGAGAAAAGTACTGGTGGTTCCTGTGTTATTCTCCTCCAGAAGTTGTGTTACAGATTGCCAAATCAGGTGGCCTGATAGAGGTGAGACTGTCTCAGCTTTATGTCCCCAGGTCTGCCCAGTAGTGAGGCGGAGCATTTATTTCCAGCAGGTGTATGTACAAAACACATACATATATACTCATGGCTGGCCACACACTTTAGCCCAGATAGGAAACAAAGTCCTTGCAAATGCAAACAGCATCAGCAACGTCATCCTGTTGCCGTCAGCCTCTCTGGCTGATCAGGATAAAGTCCTGTTTAGTGGGACATATATATACATATTTGTATGTATACGCCATGGATTCCTGCAGCAGCTAATTTAGATACTTAATCTAACCAGGTGCTGGCCTCTGGCTCCTTGGTCTCCTCAGCTGTGTCACACAGGCGAACAGGTCTCTCTGCCAACCCCAGACCTCTCAGTCTCTCCTATACTTGGTAAGGACGTCCTGGTCCAGCCAGTAGCCAGCTCTCCCTCCGTTCTCTCCAGTATCTGGCCCAGACTTATGACTGTTTTGATGCCTGGCTTCCAGGCCCCTTATCCTACTCAAGCCAGCCTTGCCTGGCTTGAAAGTCGCTGGTGATCACACACTGGCATACAGACCATCACTCAGTCAACTGCAGGCACCACAAACGTGTAGCCCCAATCACTCCTGGTCCTACTCCAGCTGCTGGCACGTAGAACTCCATACACATGTGCACACAGAACAAAGATTCCTCCCAGACCCCTAAAAATAGTTAGAAATGTATTTTAAAGAGGAGATAGGACAGATGGGAGTGATCAGATGCTGGGCATGGCCAGAGAAGCGAAATGACCAGCAGCATGTTTGCATGTGACTACCCCTTTTATCCCCTCATCTCTCAATTTTCCCATGCTTGTACCTCCCCAAACCATTGTGGTACCTCCCTTTCACCTCAACATCCTTTCCCAAAACATCCCATAAGAAGTCCTGCGCAATCTCCAGATGTTCTTCCCCTGCACCTCACAACGAGTCCTGCACCGCAAGGTAGTGACCCCCCTCAATCTGCAAGCTGATCTGGACAGCATCTCCTCTTGGAGCAGCCCCCCCTAGCCCATGGACTGAGGCTTCCCTGGGACAGCCCGCAGAGGGGCTGGGGCAGGGGCTTCTTTCTCTGACAAGGTTTTTGGAGTCCCCATCACTGTTCACCTGTGTTCTTCTGTGTGCCCAGGGATGATCCATTGACCACATTGCTAACAGGTTGTATGTGTGATTCTTCCTAACGTTACTCAGAAAGAAACTTCTTTTCCTGTTATCTGACATCATGACTAAGCAGATTTGTATCTCGTGACTTGTGTATTCATACTACCTTGTTTTCTAAACTGTGTTCATGCACTGAGGATTTACTTAACCTGGGAACTGACCAATTCACAGTTGAGAGATGTTTGTCTTTTTATTCTGTAATATGATAAGAAGCTGTGAATGACGTGGTCTGTAATGATGCTGAGATCTTTCTGGAAAGAGCCAGCTGTGCAGTGGGTACAACACAGTGCCGAGCCTGCAGTAAATCCACCAACGGTGGTTTATGCCACTGTTCCTCTGTTTTTCAAAAGCGGGAGGACTTGGGATTGGAAAAATGTCCTTATTTGAACAATTTTTGCCATTAGGCAGAAGGAGCAGATGAAGAAGGTCAAGAAATCAAGTTGGGTGGACGAGAGGCTCCTGTTCCATGGCACAAGCCAGTCCCACCTGGCTGCCATCTGTGAGCAGAATTTCGACTGGCGGGTCTGCGGAGCTCATGGGACCATGTATGGAAAAGGTGCGAGGGCAAGAGCCTCTGCTTCAGGGCAGCCCCGGCCATAGTGGGGCGGCAGAGGAGGCTCCCTGAAGGACAGTGGGCTGCAGTGGGCCCAAGCAGGACCTCTGCCAGCCCATGAGGAGCTAGCGCGGGGGTCACTGCGAGGGGTCTGACTGGCGCGGACATCACGCTCCTGTCCATCCGCCTCTGTGCGTCCACTGTGGATGGGCTGGAAGCTTCCCTCCGTGGCTGGGGCAGCTGCTGTCAGGCAGAGCTTTTGGTTAGGCAGGGTTTCAAGGTGGGTGGTGAAATGTGTCCAGTATCTGCTGATGCCTTAACTGATGTGGGACCATCAAGGCTGGGTTTAGAGCTTCATGGGGTAGGAAGGAGAATGAGGAGCTTGCTGGCTTGCTGTCAAAGCGCCAACAGCAGCCATTTGCTCCTTCGCTTAATGCATTTTATTAATTGAGCCTTTTTCTGCTCCCTAGGAAGCTACTTTGCCAGAGATGCCAGTTATGCTCATCAGTTCTGTCCCTCCAGCATTGGTCACCAGAGCATGTTTGTAGCTCACGTTCTCGTTGGAGACTTTGTTCGGGGAAACTCGGAATACCTTCGCCCTCCACCCAGACCTGAGAATCGAAACAGGCTCTATGACAGCTGTGTGGATGACCCAGAGGATCCTTCCATCTTTGTCATCTTTGAGAAGCTTCAGATTTACCCTGCCTATATCTTGGAGTATAGAAGAGACTACAGTTGTGTGATCCTGTAAAGAATGGCAGAATTTTCTTTGAACTGACTTTGAGATATTTTATAAATCTCTTTTTAAATGTATGCACAATTTTAGTATTTGTTGTATATAGCAAAATTTTCTTTGAGATGCAATAGAACGTTTTGTAGTGCAATGGACCAGGACCAATACTCTGAAGTATTTTTGGGTGTAGTTTGTTCAGTGGGGGCTATTCTGTCCACTGGAAGTGCTAAGTTTTAGCTTTTACCTTATCCGTAGACTCTAATGGGGCTGGTGTTCTGAAGGGAGTGGCAAATGCAGAAGGATTTCGTACCTACACCTATGTATACAAGGAAGGAGTCATAACCTGTTGTTCCAGTAAATGGCGTGAAGTTCCTACATCCCAGAAGCTTTATAATTAACAGCGGGGGTGAAGTTTGATTTGTTTCTGATCACATTGCTGCCAGCACTGCCTAGCCTATTCTTCTACACTTGAGTCTGCCCATCCAGCTGGTGACACTGTAGCCAAGTGGCAGTGTCCTTGCCCTGTCACGACTGTGTGACTCCCTGCCATGCAGCAAACTTTCTCAGGTTTAGGTCAAGAGAACCTGGGATAATTCAGCTACTGAAGTGAGACCCCCACAAGGCCATAGTAAGGCCAGGGAAGAAGTCTGCAATGAGCTAATTAATGTCCCCCAGCAGGGCTCTGCACTGCAGAGCCAGCACTTGAACGAGTGACCCAGGGGAAAACGTAGGCTCGTGAGGGATGGCTGGCAGCACGGCCACCCAGCAGCCTGAAGCTGGTGGTGGGTTCTTTCAAATGGCCATGCAGTCCCCTGGCACTTCTCCGGCTGATTCAGAAATGTCTTGGCTGTGTGTGCTCTGACTGAGACAGATGGGAAGCACTTGGATGACAGATAGTTCCTGAAATCCTGAGGATGGTGAGGTAACATGTTAATAACATGGAAACCAAAATTAATGGTTTATTGTAAACTGTTGCAATTCAGAAAATAATGCACAAGTGTGGCTCAGTTGTCCATACTGAGAGGGAGGAACCAAAAGCATGGATGTGCATAGGATCTGCAGGGCGCTCTGGCCCAGGAGCCTCTTTGCCTTTTTTTTTTTTTTAACTCTTTTTCTGTGGTGTCCCTGCTTGAGCAGGGAGGTTGGACTAGATGCTCTTTAGAGGGCCCTTCCAACCTCAACCATGCTGTGATTCTGTGATCTCATCAGCTTTCTTAAATCCTGCTGTCTTCAGACACAATCAGTGCCCTTAAAATATCAGAACTGCAGCTGTCTGCAATGAGTTCTGTAGCTGCCATATTTACTGCACTTCCATGTCCTATCTCTTCTGCAGGGAGCTGGATAGTTACAGCTGGAACCTGAAGGTGCTTCTTGCACAAACTAGTGATCTAATCTTGCCCGGTCACATGTGAGCAGACAGCTTTCAGTATAATCAGGAAGTAAAGGTGAAAGTCATGTAAATGTACTTTTTTTCCTGAATACAGTATTTCCTTATGAGAAGAAAGAAAGCAAATGTGTCTACCTCGCACCATTCTCAATAAGGAAAGAAGTGAACAATAGTTAATTGCTTTCCTCTGCTATCAGTACCACTAAATTTGAGAAGTGCAGTCATTTTGGAGTGCTGTTGACCTGAGATATGCCCACTGTCACAGATCTTCATCCCGTTCTTAGAGCAAACAGGAATCTGCACATCAGGCGTACAGACAGTAACTGGGGGTGATCCATAGGCCTCCTGAGCTTCTCTAAATTCTACGTGCCTGTTGAGTGGCAAGCAGGAGGGAGATGTCTGAGGGGGAGCAGACTGCTGGAGACCTGATCCCAGGTGCCAGCATGGACCAATACAGCTGGTGGTTTTAAGGTGTTGATTCTATAGACAGGGTTAGCATTGTATATGGATTTTTCTGGTTTAAGAATTTGCTTAGTTTCCATATCTTTATTTAACGAGAAACATAGCCAGGAGGAGGGAATATTCCCTCCCGCTCCCCTGAAAGTGTGTTTCATTATTACACTTATTCCTGTCCTTGCCTGAAGAGCAATTTTGGTGGCTTTGTGATTGCCTCAGAGTTTTCAGTTCTGCGCTGTCACTGATTGTGGTGCCCAGCAGGATTCAGGATGTAGCAAGTGCCTGAAAGAAATGCCTGCAGAGATCAGTGCACCATGCTAGGATGAGAAAAGGCCAAATAATGGCCATTTTGGGGCAGTTACTCTGTCTCAGTCCTTGCGGTGTTGCTCCTGCTCCATCCAGGCCCCCATCAGCAGGCAAGCAGGGTGCAACCTTTGGGCAGGATGGGAGCTGACAGTCTTGCTGTATGAGAAAATGTGCTGTGGATGGACACACTTACACAGATGGGCTTCCCTCCTTCCCTGCCCTGAGAAAGAAACCACCCACAGTGCGTGACAAATCTGTTTACAGCAAAGGGGGCTTCAGGGTGTGATGCCAACCTTCTTCGGGGGACAAGGGAAGGTAAGCAAGAGCTCACAGTGAGTGGCAAGTGATTGCTGAAAAGGGAATTCGTATTCATTTGAAGAAGAGGACTATGGATGTACCAGAGAAGATGAATGCATGCATGCAGAAAAGGCTTGGAAGACAAGTGGGTTTTTAAATAAGTTAAAAATGTTTCTGAATGCAGAGCAAAGTCCACACAATCTCCAGAAATGAGATCTTGAATATTATTTTTAAAAACCCAGGCAGTCTAAGACCCAGGGGTCTCAGTGCAGGGAGCTGTAACCTTGCCCTGAGATCTGTGACTCTGCTGAGGAGTAGCTGGTTTTGACTTTGTCAGTCAAAAGGGAGGTGGAAGTGCACCCTGAGGAGCCCACTCTCCTTCAGGGTCCCTCTAGGTAGGTGTAAGTTTGTGATGCTGCCGAAACGGCTTTCCTACCTCCAGCTCTACCTGTGCATTCCTGCTGCTTCCCCTGTGCCAGCGCCAGTGACTGTACTGGGGCGGGGGGGAGCAGATCTGTGGTACTCAGCTAGTTGAAAATTGACTCTAAAACAACAACAAAAAAGGAAAACAAAAACAAACACAAAACACAGTATCCAGGAAGTACAGTTCCCAGCTTTGCTTACCCCACAAGTGCTTGTGCCACCACTGATGATAGGAAGGAAGGCTGCAGCATAGGCTCCGTAAGGAGATAGTGGACCTTTAGACTGTAGAGCTTTCGGTAGTAAAGGATCTGAGAATATTTTTTTAGTGGGGGAGGGAATGAGAGTAGAAACCACTGATAAAAGAGAAAAGTCCTTGTTCATGCAAGTCTGTGGGTTTTTTTTTTTTTTTTTTAATTAGAAATCTGTTGAAGCTTCTGCAGCTGAACTTGCTAACTCTGGAGTGCTTGTCTGTATCCTGGAGTACTGAGACAGTGAACAAAAGCACTCCTGATCAACAGTTTAGAAGAGGAATACTGGCAAACAGGCAGCAACATGTAGAGGTTAAGTGTGAATCTGACAGATGTACAGATTTTTCTTTTTTCTTTCTTCTTTTTTTTTTTTTTTTTTTTTCTGTCACTGAAATAGTGTGAGATCTCCACCCTGGTAAGAAAGGGTTAAATGGTCTGTGACTCAGACACATGTGACTGGCAACTTCAGGGCCAGGGAGATGGTGCTGGAAAAAGTCTGGTGTTGAGGAACTCCGTGAGTATCCAAACTGCTTTCTGTGGAGTTCGGGGTTTTCTCTCACAGCAGAGCCACAAGGGGACAGGTGGCTCTAGGGGTGGGCATGGAGACTTGAGCCTGTGGGCTTGGGAGACCTTGACTGGCTGAAGCCTAGGAAGGAAAGTTGCTTTCAGCGTGAAATAATATTAGCAGGTGGCATCTTCACTGATGACTTTGCCACCTCTCCATTACGTTGTCCATTAGGAGAATACTGTGGCTTTGATCCGTACAAAAAAGCGCAAGCAGACCTCCATGGGCAGATGGGCAGGAATGTGGTGGTTGCAGGGGACCAAAGGGAGAGGGCGCTGCTGAAGGGGCAGGAACCTGCCAAAGGGCCCCCCAGGCAAGATCTTTCAGTGTCTTTGGTGTCTTTTGGACAGATAGTCACGGAATTGCCTCCTGCTTGTGTGCAAGAAGGAAGAAGGAGCGGAGGCAATGGCATACTCTGAAAAGGAAACCAAAACTGCTTTTGCTGTTGGGAAGGGGAGGGTGGCAGCAGCTGCCAGGAAGCAGGTCAGTGCCCAGGGTGGGGACTCCTGTAGTTCCTACTTCTGCAGCACATCGGGGTTTAGAAGAGCCTTGCTAAAAAAGGTTGGTTTTATCTGCTCTGATCCACATGGGGAACCAGCTGGATGTGTCTGGGAAGGGGATGGGGAGAGGTGGCTCCAGGCAAGCTGGGAAGGGAGCTGGTTTGGGGGCACCTCCTAGGGCAGTGGTGGGGCCGTGGCCACTGCCACCATGACGGGACCCTCTCTCCTCCTCCTTTCATGATTGCCCAGAGGGGCTGCTTGAGGGCATTGCCTGCTGCTCTGCGGTTTTCTTCTGGAATTGCCTCACAGCAACTTTGTAAGAATCAGTTGCATTTTGCACCCAAATAAATACTGTATGTCTTATTCATTCTCAGATATCCCATATTTTTCTATGCTTGAAAAAGATGTTAGCTCTAGTGCTCTTTTCATCATTATGTATTTTCAGTTGATTTTCTCATGGCGATATTGGGCCTTCTCAGTGTTCCTGGCTATAATGTCATTGATGGAATATACTGAATGCCATGTTGTTTTCCAAACATGTGAGACTCCTAAAAATGAAACTGAGTCCCATAGCATCACAGTCCTGCTGTGGCAGGTACAAAAAATGCAGACACTGCTTTTGTCATGATATGTTCAACAGTTGCATTACTTAACGCTACTTCTGGATGAAAGGAATAGCAATTCCAGTAACCATGTGTAGCAGTGGCAATGATGGGGATGTGGGGACCCTCAGATAGGGGCTGCAGAAAAAATATCTGTAAGAATCAGGTTTCCCCTGCTTTTTCTACAACTTTTTTTTTAGGTGTTCATGTTCTTCTGCAGCCCTGTTTCCTTTGCTGAATCCTCCTACCTGGCATGTTGAGTCCTAGATCTGACATTCCCCTTCCCAAAATAATTCCAACTGTCTTTCCAAGATTATCTAGGTCACAAGAATGAGCAGCAGTAGAGGTTGGCCTGGCTCTTACCAATCTGTGCTTAATAAGCTTAGAATTTACTTTTGGATGCTTTTACTGCAATATCAGAGGACCCATTAATAAGAATGCCGGTATGCAACCTGTAAATATGTGGGAAGCACCCACATCTGATATTCCAGTCACTGCAGGAAGCTGTATCTTTATCCATTCCTAAGGATAGTCTTGTTTTCACTGCATGGTCTCTGAATCCTAATTTCTCATGAAGTATCTTTAGCCTTGTTCCTTTTCTAATTCTTTTTTCTTTTTTAATTGTTTGCTTTCACAAAGTCCGAAAGAGATACTAGAGGTTGCTTAGGTCTCTCTTCAATGCTTTGTGCGCATTTTTATGCTACTTCTTGCAGATTGCTCTGGTTGCATCCTGCAGCTATCCTCTTGCATCTTCCACTTTCTTCTTCTTTTGAACTACGTTTTGGATTGGTTTTGAAGTTTCCTAGGTTTTCCCCTGTGGACTCTGTCTAAAACCTGTGCTTTGCTCTTCTTTCCTCTGATGTCCCTCATCCCATTGCCTCTCCGATCCTCAGCTAATCTGATCCCATATTGGAGACTTGCACATCTTTTCCCTTCGCATTACTTTGACTGAAAGCTTCATACAAGATTCAGATATGTTTTTGCTGCACCAAGCTGTGGGCTACTAACCAAACCGAAACTTTATGACATCAATATTAAAAATTACATTTTTTCTATCTGTGCATCCTCCAGTTTCTGCTGTTTCTACATAGGCTGTGTTTCCCATGTATGTTCCCATGATGTTTCCCATGTAGCTGCTTTTCTCTTCCTTCTCAAATTTGCCTTTAGATTTTGCTCACTTTTTCTCCCTCTTTCTCCCTTTCTAGTTGTTCCTGTTAACACAGAGTGTCTAGGGGGGTTTCTGAATCTGGACCATAACTAAGATGACTTGTTAGTAAAGCAAAAACTTCATAACACAAGGGCTTGGAGAACCATCCATGTGGCTTCTCTCTGTCTAACCTGAGATACAAAGATAGGGAATTCTCTGCTTAACTCTGAGGGTGAATTCATGTAAGGTGTGTAAGCTCATCAGGGGACAGCAGCTCATTTCAGTGAGCAGCATAAGGAGATGGGCTTTGCAGGCGGGTGAACTGTGCCACATTTGCTTAGGTTTTGTTGAATAATCCAAGTTAGAACAGAAGTATTGACATCCTCAATTAAATACTCTGCATAAGAATTAAATAATACTGTTGCTTACTTACCCAGTATCAGGTGTCTGCTCAGTGGGAATGCTATGGGCTGGCGCACTCAGAGCACTGAAAACAGCACCTCTACATTGAAGCACAGGAAAAAAAAAAAAAAAAAAAAAGACCTTTTAGGACTTATCAACTGAGAGGATCTGGAAATCATTGTTTCCTTGATTGTAAAATGATGACGACAACAGCTCAGGAATTCTTGCTGAGTCTGCATTATCCTCTCAAGGCTACTGTTAAGCAACCTGCCTGAAGATTACCTTTTTTATTATTATTAGTATTTTTTCTTTTCTTTTTTTTGAGTTAGTTCTACACTTTTGATCATTCCTGATGCTCACAAATTCAGCGACATGGAAGTTTGGTGGTATTGGTTGGATGATTCTAGACAGTGGATTGAATATGGGATACAGGTAAAGTCTGTAACACCTTTGTCACCTAACTCTTTGCCCCAGACCCTAGTGAATTACTTTTTTTCTTTGTATTTTTTTTCCCCTAAGTACTGCTTGTTACATGACACACAGGCTTTCTGATGTCTTACTGTACTGCTGACCAAACCTTGATGTTTCCCTGATACTGTCAGGGGAGCTTCTGAATATTATGTCTGAGCATTGCTGCTCTAGGAACGGATAACACCATTTTCAAGACTCTGTGTGTGTATTTATATATATATATATATATATATATATATATATGTAAATGTATTTATAATTTATATATGTCTATAAATGTGTACATATAAAAATATGTGCATATTTATGTGTATGCTTATGTATTTCAGGATGAGAACAGGGAAAATTTTAGACTCACTGAAAAGACAAACAATTTTGATCAAAAAGGCTGCTCCTCTGAAGTACAGTGCAGCACTATTTTAACCATTATATACCTGGGCTTTGATGTAAAGATGAGCCTGACTCTCTTGTGAGTTTTGAGAGCCAACTGCCTATAACAGATACTGTCCTTTTTGTCATTTTTGTAGCACCCAAACTACTCTGCGGCTACTGTAACATCTGCCCAGTTGGAACAAGCATTTCAAGCAGATCAGAAAGGCACTCTGAGATTTCAAGTTCATTCACAGAAATATGAGATAAACTTTAAAGGTAAAATATTTGTTTGATTATAGTTTAAGATGTGATCTAGTGTTGACTCTGTAGCGTATCTTTACTCCTGGAATGCCTCACGTATCCTCATCATCAGCAGAAGTGTCTGTCTTAGCCAGAGGAAACACTGATGTTTGAAAGAGCTTGCCTAGAGGATTGCTCATGTATAAACTGTGGAGGTAAAGGAGAGGTTGCTTGTGTCTGAAAGACCATGAAATGGAGAAATATGTAATAATTTCTTATTCTTTGGTTTAAGTTTGTGATTCAAATTGATGGAGCTATTTGAAAGCTTTACAGTTAAAAGAATAATAATAATAAAAAAATAAAGTTGTAGTATTCAACAACAGAAAAGGATTGAGGTGGTCATTTGAGATTGATACCCAGGACAAGGTGCAGATGACACCATGTGCGAGGGAAGAGTTGTGAAAGAGGATAAGCAAAATCAGAGAGAGACCTGACTTTGCTGAGGGTGTTGCAGGAGGAGAGCTGCATGAGAGGAAGCCTGTGATTCTCCATGCCGGCGGGTTGCCATACAGCTATGAACTTGTTTCCTGCAAAGGACCTTATTCAGGTGGCTGATTTTTGCAAGCAATAAGCACAGGAGCCGCTCAGACAAAAGAAAGAAAAGAGCTAGATCATGCATAGGTAATAGGATCATGCATTTTAAGTGAGGGCATCCCTTTTGAGTGCTGGGGCCATCATGGCCCCAAAGTTGCTGTGTGGCAGCGTTGAAAGAGAAGCCTTCACAGGCTACAAAGCTGATACGTGTCTGCCTGCCTTGTGCTACTAGTCTGAATTTAATGCCAAGTGCCACCCTGGCAGCCTGTCTCCATCAGAGGTGGATGCTGGATTCCCAGGAAAGGGGAGAGGGCTAGTATGACTACCTAGTCATACTTCCCTGTCATCCAGAGATTGCACCTTGGGGTCTTCCTAAGCCTGGGGTAATGTCTCTGCAGTTGATGGCCCCAGCTGGATTTCTTTCGTTCTGTGGATTTTTTCCAGTCATTCTTGACTTGTGTATGCTTAAAGTACCTGCATCATGTTGTGGCAGTGGGTTCCACAGCTGAATAACTCATTTCTTGAATGTCTAAGTCTGGATGCATTCATGTTTTCTTTCAAGACATGGTCCAGAGAAACCTGCACACCCAGAAGACAAGGAGAATCTGCCGGTGGCCAAACGATGACTCCAGTGAAGACGGGAGCCAGCAGGAGAGGTATGGAGTGCTGTGTTTGCTCCTTGACAGCCTTTTGCTACTGTGTCTCTAGGTGGTGGTGCCTATTCAGTTTTTGGGATCTGCTCGGGGCTAGGGGCTGTGGCAGTGACTCTAGCAAGGCAAAGTGAAGCTCCTTTCTGTGAACTCCTGCTCTGAGATGTCTGAGACAGGGAGAGCTGGGCCCAGCCTGGCTGCTGGTCCACTGGGAGAACACGTTGGCCACTGCAGTCCCCAGGCAAAGGGCTGTGCCTGGCCCTTCAACCCCTTGTGCTCTGGAGGACGGGTGGTTGGCTTGGGTGTTGTGCCGGACATGAGCGGCTCCTCCTGTCATGAGGTGATGTGACTCGGATGACCAGCCATGCACATTGTGCCTTCTGCCATCCCTTCCCTTCTTCATCTTCAGTGCCACAAAGAACAGCTCCACTTTCTGGACCTTTGAGGGGAGGAGCAGCAGATTGGAGATATCCTCCACAAGGTGGTCATCTTGGATATGAAGTGGGAAGGCATTGCAATAGCAGCACTGGGAAGAAGAGGATGTACGGGTGGAAATAGAGGATGGAAACAGTGTAAATGCAGAGGCTAACCAGACGTTGATTTACTTTTTCGTTCCACATGTCCATTTTTCTTCTCTGTGTGTCATATGCTACTGCTCGCCCTGTGGTCAGAACGGAAGACCGGTGGTATTGGTTGGATGAGTTTAATCAGTGGAATGAGTATGGGGAAGAGGTAAGCATCTCTCCCTTTGTATCCAATGCCATGTGCCAGCCACCTAGCAGGGGCTACTATATTTATATATATCGTTTTTTTCCCCTGCCAGCAGTGCCTTTCACTTGAGACTTGGATAGTCTCTTGGTGTTTCCACATGGCACGTGTGCATTTTGACATATTCAGCTGTCTCTTGTAAATGTACTGATATCCCTCAGGAGCCTATGAGATCTAGATCTAAACACTAAATGTTTTCTTGGCCAATACAGAACATTTCAAAATTGCTTTTGTCTAAACAATCGTTTTTGCTGTGTATCTGTGAGGAAAGTGCTCTTTTTTCTTGGAAATCCTAATAACTCACTGAAGAAAAGAATGCCAAAAAGCTATCCCAAACACTGACAGGGAACAGTCACAAAATACCATGCTTTAAGAAGCCCTTGTGGTGTTTTGAAACCCCGTGTGTAAGGCTGAGAAGGAGATGGGTGTATTACAGCCCACAGAGGAGGACAACGGCTCTAGGGGTACACCCTTGAAGAAGGCCTAGTCCAAGTGTGCTGTGATGAGGAGTGGTGACAGGAAAAGAGAAGTGGCAGAGTCCAGAAAATAGATTCTGGAGGAGGTGTGGGGCAGTGCTGGGAGGGAGTCTGTGCACTGGAAAATCTAAGTTGTAGGCAGTTATGCATGGCCATGCCCTAGTTACCAAATGCAATGCTGCTGTCCAGACCCCTTAAGCCAAAATTTGCATCTGATGAGTATTTTTCCTTCATGTTCCTAGTCTCTGAACCACTATACTGCCACCATAACCTCTGCGGAAGTGGAGAAGGCATTTCAGGATGACCCAAAAGGCACTCTCCATTTTCAAGCAGGTCCTCATCAGTATGAGATAAACTTCAAAGGTGAAGTATCCGTTTGCTCAATGACGAATGCAGTTGTGATGTGATGGGTGCTGTAGTGCAGCTTCTCCTTGGAGAAGGCCTGCAGGCCTGGGGGCACTTGGTGTACCGAAGGACTTTGTACGACAGGACTGTAGGACAGAGTGGGTTCAAGGATGCGTGCAGGTGTTGGTGTAGACTAATCAGTACCAGGCACAGCCTAACTAGGGGAAGGAAAAAAGGTGGAGGTGTAACTGTAGTCATGGGGTAATAGTAGTGCGTTGTGGCATCGAAGCATTTGTTGCAGTCTGCAGGATCCCTGCCCATGCATCCAAGAAGCCCCGTATAGAGGAATGGAGTGCAGGAAAATCTTTTGGCCATGTCCAGCTCTGTGCATCTGGAGATCACCCTGCAATTGAGAGAGAGGGAGAGAGATGAGAAAGATCTGTGGGTCGTGCACATAAATTCTGGGAGTCTTCTTGGGTGGGAAGGGGAGGAGTTACCCTAATGTAAATGAGGCCCAAAAGACATTTTCTCCAGACTCAGGGACAGTCCTATGCTGGCAGGAAGGGTAGCTTACTGATGTAACCCGTCTTGGTCTAAGCTTTTGATGAGAAGAAATCAAGAGGAGGCACTAAGCAGCGTGGTGACCAGCTGTCTGTTAGATATGTGCAGAGATTCGCCATTGTTGTCAATGAAATGTCTGAGCTAGAAACGCCGGAGTAGAGGATAAGGCAGAAGTGTCTCGAGGGTGGAGAGGAGACTTGGGAAGAGGCAGCCCCTGGCCCCTTGTTCAGAGGCCTTCTTTTGTTTTGGGATGCAACAGTCCTTTCTATGACTTTTGGTGCATTTGTGTTTTCTTTTCAGATATGGTGCAGAGAAATCTACGTACACAGAAAACGAGGAAAATCTGCCGGTGGCCAACTGATGCATGTGGTGCAGATGGGAACCAGCAGGGGGAAAGGTACCAGGCAATGCTTTTGTTCATTACCTCTGCCAATGTACAAGTAGGGCTTCCTCTCAGGGCAGATCCCCTTGCTTTGGTAGGCATTCCTTTCATCCAGTATCTTGTGGTGGTATGAGTCTAGCCAGTTTGTGCTTTAGGTATGTTGCTGGTAGCAGGTTGAGTAGTGCCTCTGTGATGTGGTGGCTTAGGGGTTTTGGGGAGATGGTCTGTGTTGGACTTTCTTCAGATGCTTGAGAACAAATGGAAGCATCTTGTTCTGTTTGACTTCCTAGCAGCCTGTAACTGGGTATCAGTTACAGTGTGCTGGAAATCATCCTGCTGCTGGGTATCAGCCAACTGAGAGGCAGTAGTGTTTGTCCCCTAACCCCAGTGCAGGGGACGGGGACAGCAACAGGGAGGTCTGGGTTGGGAGTGTTGACAGGAGGTGAGGAGGGTAGAGATGATCTTGTGCTTTCTGCTGCATGTGTCACTCACTGCTATGCTCTTGGTGGACAGCACAGGACAATGCTGGTATTGGCTGGATGACTCCAACACGTGGGTGGAGTATGGGGACAAGGTGAGTGCCTCTTGCCCACGCACCCAACACCCTGCACCACTTGCTTCTGGGAGGCTGTTTTCCGTAGTCTTCATGCGGAAAATGCCGTTTCCATGTTTCACGTTTTGCCCTAGTGCTTCCCTGGGTGACTTGGGTTTGTCTGGATTGCTCCTGCTCCTTGGGACTTTATTAATCCTATGTGGAAATGCAGAATTGTCTTATCTGGAAACCCTCATATGCTAGGGCAGACTGAAATCTTCCCTCAGGTTGGCTTTGGCCAAACAACTTTTATCCATCTATTTGTATATGAAAATTGTTGCTCTCATGGGAAATGTTGAGTTTTCCCTAAAAGAAAGGAATATCAGACAAACAAAGAAGCAAACAAACAAGCACCATCTTAAGCTGCCAGTACCCTTAAAGATGCCTTTGAAGGTTTCCGTATTCTGCTAGAGGACCCCAAATGCCTTTCATGGTGTAAAGAGCCCTGTCTGCATGTCAGATTCCCACTTTGCAGTCTATAAGGTTGGGAATAGGGGTGTTTTGTGAGACCTCTGCAGTACACAGCAGCAACCCCAGCATTTCTGTGTGGGTTACGGGAGGGAGTAGTGACAGTGTCAGGATTTGTAGTGGAGAATTTGTGGCAGATTAAAGTATAAGACAGGACCTGAATCTGGTGAAGGGAGCAGGGGGAAAACCCAGCTCAGCATTTCTTCTGGTTAAGGGCTAAATCCTTCTCTACAGCATGGATGGAATTCATTTTCAAAAAAGACTCATGCCTTCATGATGTCCCATCTTTCATTTTCCTAGTCCCTGGGCCGCCGTGCTGCCACCATAACCTCTGCGGAGGTGGAGAAGGCTTTTCAGGATGACCCAAAAGGCACTCTCCGTTTTCGAGCAGGTTTTCAGCGATACGAGATAAATTTCAAAGGTGAAGCATCTGTTTGCTCAATGACGAATGCATTTGTGATTTAATAGATGCTATAGTGCAGCTTCTCCTTGGAGAATGCTTGCAGGCATCAGGGCAAAAGTACTGGAGAACAGTTTTTTTGGGGTTTTAGGTAGTCATAGCTGTGCCAGCATAGAGGGGAAGGGGGAAGGGATGGGATCACAGACTTTAGCAGGCTCTAGCATTATACAGTTGGTGGTGCAAGAAAGAACATTGCTCCAGCCAAAGTGAAGAGAGGAGAACGGAATGGAAGCTGAGGACAGAATTGAGAGCCTCCTAACAATGACTACATCATTCAGTGTGGCTCATGAGCCACACTGAGCCAGATTTCTTATGTGGCTGTCCAGGTAATTCTGTGTAAAACACTGCTGGCACAGTGCTGGACCCTGCATGAGACCTAGTTTACTGCCTTCTGGATGTATCTGATGCCCCTTGCAATGCGACTAATTACTTAACCAAAATAAAAAGTTGAGCTGAAATTTCTGTATCCAAACTACTTTGTCTGAGGCACAATTAAAAGGAGGGAATCACCCTCCCCATATCGCAGGGACCTCCACCTGTAACACTTTGTGCCAGAATTTGTTTATAGGGGGCATATTACAGTGACTCTATTCTTACTTTACAGTATTACTGCAGGAACAAGACAGAGATAACAACAAGCCTGTGTTGGTAGAAAGAAGGTCTCACAGATTTACCTTTTTTTGTCAGGATAACTCAAGGAAGAAAAAGAAGAATAAAATGCCCCATGATAGAAAGAAGTGAAGTAAGGCAGAAGCAGATGATGATGACAATATGCTTTTCAGCTACCAGCCATATCCTCCAAATACTTGTGCAGAGTCAGTATCTATTGACAGTGGAAAGGAAATGGTACAGAAAAAAAGAGCAGTATGGCAAAAGAAAGTTACCCAGACTTTCATGCTCTCTGCTCTGTGATGTGCAGGAAGTTCTTAGGGCACACTGGAAGAGCACTTCTTTTCTCATAGAACTACCCAGAGTCTATTCCTCTAGTTATTAGTGTGTTCATGTTTTCTTTCTAGACATGGTCCAGAGAAATCTGCACACACAGATGACAAGAAAAATCTGCCGGTGGCCAAGCAATGCCTCTGGTGAAGAGGAGATCCAGCAGCAGGAAAGGTACCGAGTGCTGCACTCACTCTTGGGCAGCCTTTTGCAACCATATCCCTAGATGGCAGTGCCCATTCAGTTTTTGGCAGGAAGGAGCCTATGGCATTGGCTGCAGATTAAACAGAGCAAAGCTCCTTTTGCACTCTCACAGCTTGGTGACTGCCTGAGCCATGGGCTGTGCTGAATTTGCACTTGAGCTAAAACGTGTATGCCCCACCAGGACCTCCTCTCCGGAGAGGAGTGACAGCCAGGAGGAGTGCCATTGTGGGGGACAACAGTGGTAGGAACGCTGGTAAAGTTGCAGGTTTGGGGCCAGGGACATGTGGTTGGAGGATGGAAACGCTGAAGGTGGTTGTGATGCTGTGTTGGACTGCCAGAGAGCTGAAGGAGGGAGGTGTTGCATGAGGCAAGACTTAAGCATAGGTAGCCCATAGGATCTGTTTGGAGCTCTTCTTCTTAGGTGCCTTCAATGCAAACAGATCAGATCTTCCTCCCCTGAGAAATCCTAGCTTCTGGGTACTAAGTGCAGGTTCCCACCCCCAACACAAAAAGCAGGGGAAGGGTGAAAGAGGCCCAGAGCATAGGTTTGAGTGTTGGGAAGCACACTGAAGGACTGCAAAGTTATTGGTTGCATTAATTCATATATTCATTGCAGAGTTATTAAGTCTTTCTGGGAGTGCCAGAAACTGATCTGTCTTTTTGTTGTTGTACATGGTTTTCTTTTTCATTGTTCTGCACAATCTGTCAATCACTGATGTCTGCTGCTTGGCCCAAATGGGAAGATGCTGCTGGTATTGGCTGGACGAGCACAATCATTGGGTTGAATTTGGGAAACAGGTGAGATCTTCCTTGTATTCCTAAGATATTATGCTGGTCACTGCCTTTATTCTTTTTTCTCCCCCAAGAAAAGTGTACATTTTACACTTCTAGCCAAGTGTAATGGCCAAATCATGCCAGAGCAAAGGTACATGTAGTTCTGGAATCCAGTTCCTTAACTGGTGGTGACACAAGTGGTGATATTTTCCCAGAAGGTTCTCCCTGCCTACAGCAATTTTTGATTTGTGGAATTCCTGCATCACAAATGGTATCTCTACATACAGTAGCCCTGGATACATTAATAATACAGTAATTATGATTAATAATACAGTAATTATTATAATCAATAGTATAGTCATTACTGTAATTAATGATATTAATGTAATTAATTATTCCATCACTTTTAAAATCTGCATAAACTTTTAGCATCCACAACATTTTTTGACAATGATTTCCACAGCTGAACTGACTGTTACTTGAAGGAAAGTCTCCTTCTACTTGTTTTGAACTTGTCACTGGCTTGTTTTATGTAATAAATGTCACTCAGATATCCTCACAGTGGTTTCTTGATGGTCTGACACATTTCTGTAATTTTAGCTGATATTCATTAATGCTCCCAGTAGATGCAGCTCTGAAAACAAGCTGCCTGTACAAGCGGCTGAAGGATTTGTTGAAAACATTTCAATTTGAGAATTCTGCGTGTGTGAAAAGGGCCTTCTTTCTGCATACCTGAAAAACAAGGCCTTGAAAAACACATGCTTTTCCTCCCTGGGAAAAAATACCATTTATAAACTTTGTTGGAAATAACCCAGGAGTCTTGAGTTGTACCTCCCCCTACCAGGGAGCCTCTACTCATTTACTCCTTGGGCAGGAAGAGCTTCCAGTCGCTGGCTTTTTCCCATGACGTGCATAGATGCTAAATCCAGCTCTGCTATGTGTGTGCACCCTAAGGTGCCCATTTCTAACAGATATTCCTCTTCTTTCTAGCACCAAGACCAACATGCTGCCCCCATACCTTCTGCACAGGTGGAGCTGTTATTTCAGATTCATCAGGAAGGCACTTACGAATTTGAAGCTGGTTCACAGAGATATGAGTTAGATTTCAAAGGTAAAAGATCTGTGTGCTTAACTCTTGACAGAGAGGCTAACAGTAAGTTGTCTTTCCCAGAATGCTCTCAAAGATGTATTTCTTTGCAAAGATGCAAAGGGAACATTTCATGGGGTACAAACAGCATTTCTTAGGACAGTAAGAAGGGCAAGGCAAAAGAATTGAAATGTAAAATGGATAAAATGCAAGAAACATTGCAGGAGAAAATGGAAGCAGTTTTTGCAGACTAATTGAGACTGGGGTGGCTCTGGTCTAAACTGGGAGGCTTGGATTTTAGAGTAATATTTCTGGCTTTTTAATGTGACACCACACTGTGCTAAGGTTGTAAAAATGGGAACCTTTTTATATATTTGTAACTGGGAAATCAAGATCTGAAATTCATGCATGTGGAAGGAAATGATAGTGACACTAATTCTTCTTCAATATGTTGGTACTATTTTACATATGCAGTATAGGTGGTTGTTGCATGTGTTGTAATCTGACTTTCTGGATGAATGCAGTTTACAATGATGCATAGTAGGTATGACAAGCTGATGACTTTGATTTTCCTTGTGTGTGAATTGGCCAAACTGCTAGGTCTTTTACAAATAGAAAAAACAACCATTGATTTGGGGAGAGGAAAAGGGAAGAAGAAATAGAAGGGATACCAAAGTGTAGGGTAATTGTGAACTGTATTTGAGTTTCTGTGGCATAAATTTTGCACAAAGCTTAACAAGAGACAGTGTACAATGACTGTTTCTCATGATATATCACATTTTAAGGAGGCTGTAAGCAGTGTAAAGCAGTTGTGTATGTCTTATGTCTGTAGAAGAGAGTGTGCATTGCCATATAATATCTTTAAGGCTAGTCTGAGGGAGAAAGAATTAGGTAGGATGTCTCCCTTCTTATGTTTGTAGCTGGAGAAAGAACACAGCTACTTTGGTGGCCTTACTCAGCAACTGGAAAAAGAGAGAAGCTTGTCCAAGTTCTCTGCAGAGGAAGTGCGCTGTAAGCAGGCCAGTTAATTAAAGGGCTCCGAAGATGGGTGAGCACAATCTCTGTAGCTCATTCTGTAGTTTAGTCTTCTTGTAGTTTAATTCCTCTACTGTATTCTTGTAAGTTCACAGAGACTTTTCCCCTTACGTCTTGCATAGTGATAAAGCTAAAGCTGAGTAATCTGATGAAAACCAGGTGCATCACTGTGTAGGGGCTGGTGAATCCAGCATTCACAGGAGAGGTTGCCAAACTCTTAGTGTGCATGTATGCAGCAAGATCCGGGCTTCCCAAGCTTCCGAGATATCTCTGAATTTACAAGGGACTTGTCTGATGTGTATAACACAAGATACTAGGTTTGTGGAGAACACCAGGAATTACCATGGGCATCTTTAGCAAACAACAAAATAATCAGAGAAGTTGAGACTGAGAGGTCAGTGCGAGGCACTATATTACGCTGCTGGCAAACAGAAAAAGCATATCATGAGTAAGGCAGACTCTAGATATCTGGAGAAAGGACTAGGTGCTTTAAAGAGGCTTTATTTTTTATTTTTTTATTTTTTTGTGAGGCAGATCACAACACTGTAAATGAAATGAAAAGTTCAATGGCTATTGCTTTATCTAATCTAAGACATGGTCAAAAAGATGTTAAGAAGCCCACACAAAACTGTAAGTGCTTGTCAGTGCTTGCCCTGTGCTATCACCATGAGATCAGAGGAGAGGAAGAGGGGTCCTTTCTCTGGCATGACAAGGTGACATAGTGCTGGTTGGAAGATTAGCAGCCTACCAAATTTAAGTGGTTTTGGACTCAGAATCTATGTGGAGGGAAGAAAAGGTGAAATCAGGTGATGGTGCTAATCAACCCTTTAGTCACCATTGGAACATGAAACCTCTGCACAAATTGTTTCATACTGTCAGTAAAATGCCTGAAGCAGGAATGGCACGGCGTAAAGGAGGGGCTCCCTGCAGGAACAGCTAAGCTAATCCCGCTGTGACACATTGGGAATGTGCGGCGGCGGAAACGAGGCGCTGGGAAGGGCATTGTTTCCCTGGGTTGCACAATGACTTCTGCTCTCCTGGGCAGCACACTCAGATGGCAAAGGATCTTCTCTCTAATTCTTGATGCCTTTGTGTTCTCTTTCAAGAAATGGTCCAGAGAAATCTGAATACTCATACTGTGATAAAAATCTGCAGGAGTCCAAGTGCTGCAATGAGTGACAGTAGCAAACAGGACAGCAAAAGGTATTGGAAGTTACGTTCATGATCTCCCTGTCTGTAGGAGACTAGCTCTTTGCTGAGTCCTCTTCTGTTTAGAATACAATTCTTTTATCTGCTGATTATGGCTTCATGCAGTAGATGATTGGGTTGCAGAATAAGTAGGTTCTCACCATGACGCGGAAAGGGGAGTGCACTGAGGAAGAATCTCAGAAGTCAGGGGAAATGTGAGAGATGGGAAGAAAGAGAATGCATCAATTGGGGAGGAAAGCAGATGTTGATAATTTGACATTTTTAGTCACCTGTTCCTTCTCTAATTTCTCTCCCAGTGGGTTGAATTGCATGGTCCTGCCCCAGACATGTAAGCAGAATCATGAAGATGGAGATGTACTGATTTCCTAGGGTCTCAGCGGGTACTGTGTGAACTGTTTGTGCCACTGCATTTTTCTGTACATCAGGGCCTAAAGCAGCTAGCATTGCCTGGCAGTGGTAACGATGAGTATGCTGTCTGAAGAGCTATTTGTGCCTTCTTCAGGCAGAACTAAAACTGAATATTTTGGGGTATGCTTATAAATGTGCAGCCAAGAATCAAAGGAAAGTGTAACACCTTGCTTTGCTGAAAGCCTTGCTGTAATGTACATGGAAGCTCTCTACTAGTGGCTTGTGTTAACTTGGGAGAAAAGCATATAGAGATATAATGAACTCAGATTTTCTGAGGCAACCCTTGAGACATAGTTTATATCTCATAACCAGGACACTGCTTCATGGAAGTCCCTTGTGTTTTCTGATCTTGTTTAAACTTGTTTTAACAGGCAATCAGATGCTGTTTGCACATATCAACAGTTTCCTTCAGACTGGGACCTTTCAGCACTACCCAAAATAGGATATGAGGTATATTATACCTGTTCACATCTGTTCATTCCTCTGGGAAAAGTCTGGCTCTTGTGTCAAACAAGTGTAAAATATGTATCCAAGTCTAGGGATTGGTTCTGTTAGTTGTCAGCTTGCAAACACATTACTTCAAACACGTACAGCTGCAAGAGGGATAAGGATAGATGTGCCATAGCTTCACAGTGCTTTGGATGCGACTTAGATGATCACTGGTGATCTGGAGGTTGAGTGTCAGCTCTGCTTGGCAGTGGCCTGTTCACAGCACTCTTTCTCCTTTAAAAGTCAGTCATTGCTAGAATTTCAAATCAAAGCAAGTGCTTTAGGGCAATCATCCGCTCATTTAATATTGTTATTATGAGATTTAGATCTTACGTATTTTTGAAACATCAGATGGTGTCATTGTAAAGCTTATTAATGACTCACTACAGCAACATCAGGGATTGCCTATAAAAAGGACCTAGTGAACAAGAAAGGAAGGTGTGATTTGTTGTGGAAGAACTATTTCACTTTCTTGTGGAAGAACTGTTTCACTTCTCTTCTCCAACTGCACAGCTATTATGAACCCCGAGAGTCTTTGTGTAGCTTTGTTTTAGCTTATTTTGGACAAGGATATCTCTGTGTGCAGAATAAACATGATCCACAGAAAGTAATGGTTTCTTTGTATTATAGTCCAGGTCTCAGAGTAGAGTTCAGAGCACATTGGGATAGGAGTGACAGTGAGGAAAAGATGGTGAAGACTATGAAAAATCATAAGCTGTGATTATAGCCACAAGGCTTTCCCTCCTTGAAGGGTGGGAAGGACTGGGGAGGTGTAACTGAAAGCTCTTTAACAGTTTTGTCTCTGTTGTGTTCATATTTGCAGCTAGTAAAAGTCACCCCTTCTACCAGCAAATATAGAGAAATCGAGGACCTATTTAAGCGGACAATGAAAGATTACAAAATCCATGCGCTCCAGAGAATCCAGAACCCAATGCTTTGGCAGCATTTCCAGTTGTTTGTATCCACTTTATTTCATCCCTCTTGTGGCAGCTGAACAGTTCTGATAATCGCTAGGCCCCAGCTCTTGCTCAGGACACATGGGTGGTTCTCTGTTTAGCAAAAGGAAAATTGTCTCCTTCTGCTGAGCACCATATCCAAACCATCTTGAGTGTAGACTGATTTCTCAAGAGTGTATTGCTCTGATTCTCTGATTTAAGACAGAAGAACAAAACAAGCCAGAAATGAGAGGGGATAATGACAAAAATTTTGGGAGTCCTGTGAAATTAGACATGAATTTTACATGAAATTCATGTTTCGATCAGAAAAACATAGTAACATAAAAAAATTATTATGAAGATGGCTTTTATAACTTGCATTATTTGAGGTCCATACAGACTCTGTTTTGTAAATCTGGTACTGTAGAAGCTGTTTTAAAAGAATATTAGGAAAAAACAACTCGAAGCACTATAAGTGCAAACTATACATAGGAGTTTCTAGCGTTTCCTCTCTGTTGGTAGAACAACATGGCCAGGTGTGTTCTTTAGCTTCTGAGAACTGCAAAGTATTCTAATTCAAAGTGGAGAAGGCCAGATTTTTATTTTCTCATGAAATCTGACAGTCAGAGGAATGGGTGGACTGTTTCCCCAGGACATGGGAACCCTACATTTAATTTTAGGCTTACACTGAATGGAAGTGTCCCTGTTCTGGGGTCATTTACATTCTGTTCTGTCCTTTTCATTGCACTATTTGCACAGTTTGGGATAGGGTCATTGGGTTGGAGTACAGTAACCAGAGATACCATTCTACATCTGATTTTTTTTTCAAGAAAAACAGCATGAAAACTGGAATATTCCTGCAAAAATTGGCCACATGTTAATTTGCACTATCATTTTCCATCAACTCAGCAGAACAATTTAGTCAAAACCCTGATGGAGAGCTCTCTTGATCTCATAGGTGTAGAATTTTGTCATGTAAAACATTGTCAGAACTGAACAGAACCTGAGGAAATAATAGACAGATTTGATTGGCCAGTAAGGGAATGGATAAATCTGTTTAGATGAATTTTATCCCTTCAATGGAGGGAGGAGTTAAAAACTTTTTGATACATTTTGGTACTACTTCCTAATTGCTGTAAGAGATGGGAGTAGCACTGGCTTGCTACATATAAGAAATTCAGTTTTCTTGTTTTGATTCTTTTCTCCCTCATCAAACCATCTTGTATTTTCTGAAATCTCTCCTGCTATACTTTCAAAGTTTCTTTTAGAAATATCTAAAGAGTTTCTGAATATCTGAATTTCTGCAAGTTTTGCATGGAGGAGGTTCTTAGAAGGGGTGGGGAAGGAAGGAGAATGACTAGGAAAGACAATATGATGCATATTAGTCATCTTGGCCTGCTGGCACTGAGGTGAGCCAGGAAAGAAGAGAATCAAACTCTCTTTGAAGGCCATCAAAGCCTCCTCTTTGAAGCCACCTCTTCGGCCATGCCATCAGTTCTGGGCATTGGAGGTTTCTAATTCAGTATTTCAGCATAAGAAATAGTCGTCTGAGATCAGATCTAATGCCACACAAAAGCAAAAGAAGGTTCTTATTTTCCCTGCTATATATCCTCTTTCTCTATTAAGGGGCCCATAGAAAGACTACTAAGCAGACATATATGACACACCTGCCTTCTAATGGCGTGTGTGAAGCCACCATGCAGTCTGATTTAAAATGAAAGGCTCTGTCCTGACATGTGAGAGAGGGGAAGGCTTGAGTTTAAGAGGAAAGGGATTAATCTCATTTTATTTGTCTCTTCTGGTTTCAGTCGCCCTCACCTCTGGTTCAGACACACACACAGAAGCTTAGCAGGGGAGGCCAAGGCAATGCACCACTGTGTGCAGAATGCATATTTTTTCATCCTTTGGCATGAGGGAGGTCATACTCTGCATAGTCTTTTTGTTCAACCCTCCATATGATTTGTAATCTGGTTGGAACTTGGATGGAGAAGAGGGCAGACTTAGACAAAAGAGTTGCTTGTGTGCATGAGTGTATATGCATCTGCTGAAACCTTGGGACTCCTTTTTTTTTTTTTTTTTTTTTTTTTCCTTCTATAGGCAAAAGGAGCAGATGAAAAAAAGAAGCCCAGGGAAAGAGGTGGATGAGCGGCTCCTGTTCCATGGCACAAACCAGTCCCACCTGGCTGCCATCTGCGAGCAGAATTTCGACTGGCGGGTCTGCGGGGTTCACGGGACGAAGTATGGAAAAGGTGCGAGGGCAAGAGCCTGTGCTTCAGGGCAGCCCCGGCAATGGCCGGCGGATGGTGAAAAGTGTCCAGCATCTGCTGATGCTTTAAAATCAACCAATGTGGAAATACCTGGCAAGACTGCATTTAGTGTTTTTGTGGAGTGGGAACGAGAATGAGGAGCTTGCTGGCTTGTTGGTTGTCAAAGTGCCAATAGCAGCCATTCACTCCTTTGACTAATGTATTTTCTTACTTGTGCCTTTTTCTGCTCTCTAGGAAGCTACTTTGCCAGAGATGCCAGTTATGCTCATCAGTTCTGTCCCTCCAGCATTGGTCACCAGAGCATGTTTGTAGCTCACGTTCTCGTTGGGGACTTTGTTCGGGGAAACTCGGAATACCTTCGCCCTCCACCCAGACCTGATAATCCAAATAGGCTCTATGACAGCTGTGTGGATGACCCAAAAAATCCTTCCATCTTTGTCATCTTTGAGAAGCTTCAGATTTACCCTGCCTACATTCTGGAGTATACACGTTCATCTGAATAAGGATGATGTCAGAGGTAACAATGTCTCGTCTGAAAATGACCCTTGAACCTTAGATACTTTTTGCTGCATATAAGAACACTGCCTCAGACTTGCAGTTATACTTCAGTTCTGTTTCATTTGCAAGAATGAAAATACAAATAATGTGAATTATGAAATGGCTAGGTTCTTTATGAGAGTTGTTTTCCTCCTAAATAGACTGATGGTAGTTAAATTGTAATAAATAATGTAACCATGACAATGTGATGATCATTTTGATGCAAGTGTAATGTAGATTTAAATGTGCATAATTTGTGTAACAAATTGCTTCCATTTATAGTGTGGTACATAACTAGATGTTGTTTAGGACATGTTTGGAAGAATGAATATAGAAAATGAGGAAAATGGAGTATAAAAAAGCATATTTGAGGGATGATTCTTTGGAGCTGTTTTTCCATGAAGTGAAGCTCATCAGCATCTTGTCAGCATAAGAAAAGCAGACAATGGGCTTTAAGCTGTTTTTGTCCTGTGGTTTGGCTGCTTGAATTTTGTGGCAAGAAAAGGTTTTTAGATCATATCCTAAAGGAGCGTTACATCATGTTCCCTTACTGCTCTGCTGGTCTCATTTGGTGATTTTGCAGTAAGAGTCATAAGGGCTCCAATTCAGAAGAAAAAATTCCTGGATAACAGAGGAGTGATTCATTGGTCTTCCTTAGTTTGCCTTGATCACTGATTGTGTGCAAAAGATGGAGTAGGCAATGCAGTGCACAGCTACTAAAGTGATCCTGCTTTACTTAACATCTTACAGAGAACTGGTACATGCCAGAGACTATACAACAGTGTATCAAAACAAAAATCAAAATTACAATAATCTCCTGCTCCTCTAAAAAGACCTAAGTTGTTACTCTGAGACTTTGCATCCTTCCTGACTGCAGGCTAGGCTGGCGTCTTGTTTTAAGGGAATTATTTAACTTTCCAAAACTCAAAGATGAGTTCCAGGTAGTAAAATGGATCCACACCAAGTGAATTCGTATTGGATTTGTAGTGGTAGTGGCTTCATATCACATGTTGCTGCAGAGGTGTATGGCAACCTTATGTCCACCTGAGCCACAGCGTGGGTCGCAGCACCAGCAGTTTCCAATGTTCAGCTGAACCTGGAGCTGAGAGGCAGCAGAGCCACTGTGCCATTGCAGTAAGCTCAGTTTTTACTTCTGATCACGGAAGAGTAGGCTCTTCTGCACCTGCATCAGGTTTGTCTCCTCTGTGCACTAGCTGTAAGTAGCTCCCCTAAGCTCTTCCATGGTCCTTCCTCTCAGATGTCTCCATGAGCAGACTTATCTCCTCTGGCACCAGGAGCGTCCAGCAGCTGCTTTGGCTGGTAAAGCAGCTGAGAGTGCAGAACATTGCAATTGCTCTGAATGACCTCCCCAGGGATGGTGTCTGCTGCCCTGTGCCCAGAAGCTGAGTTTGGGATCATAAGGTTGGAAGTGCCAGCTGGACACCAGGAACAACTGTGAGGAGGAGTCGTGTGGCACTAGCCAGTAGGAAATCCCTCCCTGGGGAATGTGGGAAACTGGTGCTGGAAAACATTCTGGGAACCACACAGTTAACCTTGAAGACATGGTTTGCTTTATTTGCTGATCACATCACTCTCAACATTGCTTCTGTTCTGCATCAAGTCCGCCAATCCTGCTGAGGACACCATACCCAAGTGTCAGGGTCCTTGCCGTGGAGCCAGGTGTCAGAGCAGAGTTTCCTCAGGTTTAGGTCAAGCAAACTAGGGATATTCCAGCTCCTGAAGTTAGACTCTCACAAGGCCATGCTATAAGCAGGGAGGAAGTCTGCAGTGAGCTGAGTAACAACCCATAGCGGGGCTCTGCTTGGACCACAGAGCCAGCCTCAGATAAGTGACTCAGGAGACAATGTGGCTTTGTAAGGGATGGCTGGCAGCGTGGCCACCCCTGCTTCCCCCCTGCAGACTAAAGTTGTTGGGGGGTTCTTTCAAATGACCATGCAGTCACCTGGCATCCAGTCACCTGGGTTTTTTAGGCAAACTGGACATCCCTACATCTATCGGCCCAGATGGGATGCACCCAAGAGTGCTGAGGGAACTGGCAGGGTTCTTGCTCAGCCGCTCTCCATCATCTTCAAGAGGTCATGGAGAGCAAGGGAGGTGCTAGAGGACTGGAAGCAACCAACGTCACTCCAGTCTTCAAAAAGGGCAAGAGGGAGGACCTGGGAAACTACAGGCTGGCCAGCCGCACCTCCGTCCCTGGAAAGGTGATGGAGCAGCTCATCCTAGAGCTTTCTAGGCATGTCAAGGAAGAGAAGGTGGATCAGAAGTAGTCAGCATGCATTTACCAAGAGGAGGTCGTGTTTGACGAACCTGATAGCCTTCTACGGTGGGATGACTGGCTGGCTGGATGATGGGAGAGCCATGGATGTTGTCTACTTTGGCTTCAGCAGGGCTTTCGACACAGTCTCCCACAACATCCTCATGGGGAAGCTCCGAAAGTGTAGGTTTGATGAGTGAGGTGGATTGAGAACTGGCTGGATAGCAGAGCCCAGACGGTTGTGATAAATGGGGCCGAGTCTAGTTGGAGGCCTGTGGCCAGTGGTGTCCCCCAGGGGTCAGTACTGGGCCCAGTGCTGTTCAACTTGTTCCTCAATGACTTGGATGAGGGCACAGAGGGCACCCTGAGCAAGTTTGTGGGTGATACCAAACTGGGTGGAGTGGCCGACTCTCCAGAGGGCTGCGCTGCCATTCAGAGGGACCTAGACAGGTTGGAGAGTCGGACAGAGAGGAACCTCATGAGGTTCAAGACGGACAAGTGCAGGGTCCTGCACCTGGGCAGGAACAACCCCAGGCACCAGGACAGATTAGGGGTTGACCTGCTGGAAAGCAGCTCCGTGGAGAGGGATTTGGGAGTCCTGGCTGACAACCAGTTACCCATGAGGCAGCAATGTGCCCTCTTGGCCAAGAAGGCCAGTGGGCTCCTGGCTGCCTCAGGAGGAGTGTTGGCAGCAGGTGGAGGGAGGGGATCCTGCCCCTCTGCTCAGCTCCGGTGAGGCCACCCCTGGAGTACTGGGCTCCTCAGTACAAGAGGGATGTGGAGCTTCTAGAGATGGTCCAGCAGAGAGCAATGAAGGTGGTTAAGGGACTGGAGCATCTTATGAGGAAAGACTAAGCGAGCTGGGCCTGTTTAGGATGGAAAAGAGAAGACTGAGAGGAGCTCTGATCAATGTGTACAAGTACCTGAGGGGTGAATGTAGGCAGGATGGGGCCAAACTCTTCTTGGTAGTGGCCAGTGATACGACAAGGGGTAATGGGTACAAGTTGAAAGCCAGGCAGTTCCACCTCCATGTGAGGAAGAACTTCTTTCCTGTGAGGGTGACAGAGCCCTGGCACAGGCTGCCCAGAGAGGCTGTGGAGGCTCCTTCTCTGGAGATCTTCCAAACCCGCCTGGATGTGACCCTGTGCCCCGTGCTCTGGGTGTCCCTGCTGGAGCAGGGGGGTTGGACTAGATGATCTCTAGAGGTCCCTTCCAGCCTCAACCATTCTGTGATTCTGTGATTCTACACTAACCAACATACCAAAACTAAATCTGTTCTTGCAACTCTGATCCATCTATCTGATGAGGTATTGTATTTGCTGCAATGTTTGCTTTTCCCTTAAGGTTTATCAAATCTCATATTCCAACCCCTGAAATGTTCCTGTCTGTCTGGACAGAGAAACCTGGCTGAATTAATTGCACTGATATGTATGGGATATGAATTTCATGTTTGCATAAAAATCCTTGGGCCCCATTTTCCTGGAATACTAGTTTCCAGTTCACAGGTACAATTACACATGTGTGTGCATCTGAGATGAATTCTTGCCATCACTGGGTACAAATATTTCCTCTACAATGCAGAGCTCTCCTGAGGGTTTCAACTGAGCTACTTCCTGTGACTGACCACATACATATTCAGGAGTCTGCCACTATAATTTTTGTGCAAGCCACATTTCAGATTCCCAGTTTAACAAAAACACCCTGCATCAACAGGCTTGTAACAGAGCAAACACTATTAATTAAATCACAGACAGCTAAACAGCTTATTTCCTTCCTACTCTGTTGTTAACAGCTCATAAATCAAAATCTAGCCATCTTATTGCACATTTTTTGAAGGTGAGGCAGAAAGGAGAGGATTGCATTTTTATTTCACAAATGTATTGCTCACAAATGTAATGCTCAGATCACGTGTATTTTTGAATGCTTGCAGACTTCACTTTGGTAACAAGAACTGATGAGTTGAATGCAGTGTCTTTTCTCGCTTTTCGATGTATCTTTCTATCGATACGTCTTTCTCACCTCTCCAGCAGGCTCTCACATGGTGAGTGCAACCTCATTAGCATAGATTTCCCTTACAGGTGGACAAATCCCAAAAGAAAAGCACTCCAGTGCAATTTTGTAACTTTGCCTTTGCATTTTAATTCACCTGCCGTCCATTGAGATGCAGGAGGAAATGACGGAGATGCACTTTGACCAGTAGTGAAATATACCTCTTGGTCAAACAGTACATTCTCTGCAAGAGGATTTGGTATCTGTGAAGTAGATAATCTAATGTCTAACCTTCTGGAAAGTCCCATGTAATTTCAACTGATTACTCACATGCAGATGCATTCGTTTTGACCATATGTACATAAGGAGATGAGTGTGTTAAATGTAGCTATTTTATTTTCACTGCATGGAATTTCTAACTCTCATGGGAAACTGCCTTTGGTTCCTGACAGCCTAGATAAAGTTTATAGGAGGTGCTCAAATACCAGTGACTCTCGGCCGTTCTGGTAATAGGCAGAGATGGCTAATTCAACATTGATCAAAACACACTTGTAGAAGGGCCATTGACAGTCCTGTTGTTTTGCCAGATAGTCAATGTTTGCTTTCTCTGCTTGGGTCAAGCCTTCCCATTTCTGTATTAATTCTAGGGTTGAGGCTGTCCCAGAGTATTTCTTTTTGTCTTGTGCAACCTTTGACCATATAATGAATAATAACTGTAATATCTTTCCTTAGAAATCATCCCATTCCAGTGCAATAGGAAAATTTTGTCTGTAAATGAATGTGTTTCTGAGGCAATGCCATTGAGAGTCATGTTAAGATCTGGTACAACATGAACATGAAGGACAGGATGACAACTTTTCCCTAGGGAAGAATCAGCTTGGTGTGGAGGTAACTTATATTGCGTTATTTAGAAAAGAACAAAAGAACTTTTAGGGAAGCAGGAAACCGTGAGTTTGCTTTGGTGCTGAGGTAGAAGACAGAGAAGGAACTTATTCTGAGGGCAAGGCTAGAGCTGCAGCTCCGTTCATGTACTCATCCATGAACCACAGGAAGGCAGACTGTTCCCCCGTAGGGGCAGCAGGTGCTCATAACACGAAGTGTAGCCAGACCTTTTCCTTGAAAGGGTGGTTCAGAAGATGACCTTCTTGCCTGTGTTCTTGTCCAGCATCTTTCTAAGGCTGCGTTATTTCCTGTGGAGCAGTGCAGGCCCCATGGGTGCAATGCCAGTCTGCCCACCTGCACTCAGGTACGCACTCAAGAACAAGAGGTGCTGGTTTGAAAATGAAGGAAAAACTGCATCACAGCTGAGCACCAAGCACTGTTTCTGTTCTTAAAACTGTTCCTAGCACAGTAGACGGCTTGGTTCTAGTTGTCTCCCTTCACTCATTATTTCCTGTCATTGGCCTTGAAATAGCAAAGATAGTGCCTACCTCAAGCTGTGGGCACTCCCTCCATCCCGGCAAGGTTAGACAAACAGTACCTCAAATTACCCCTGTATCCTCAGATATTACTGGTGATAGTTTAAGCTACAAAAGCCAGTGCTTTCATTGACATGTAAAGAATCTTTCTAGGTCTCCAGACCCTCACAGCTCTCTCTCATTTTCACACTTCGCTGGCAAGCTGGTACACAAAATGTAACTTCTAATTGTAGAAAACCACCAGATTGCTGTGTACCTTCAAAACCAATTCCCACTCAAAATGTCAGAGCTGCAAAATCTATTGACATCATGACAGGGAAAGACTGTTGTTATTAACTGAACATCAGTTACTGAATCTATTCAGTCCCATGTACAGCAATGTGGCATATTCAGATCCTCAAGTGAGGCAAATGTGACTCAGGGAACAGGAAGTGAAAAGTAAAGGATGAATATAAACTATGGCCAAATTCAAATGAGAAGAAATGTCCTTTGGCCTCTGCTGGAACTAGGGAACCTGGTTTGATTCCCAAGCTATGACCACAGTTGAAGATCCTCGTTCAGAAAGGCAGCTGTAAATATCACCACCTTCTAGCCTGCAAACAGCAGTGAAACCCTGGCCAAGGTGCTAGAGAGCTAGAAAGCAGGAGCTGAGAGTGACCAACAAAGGAAAAATACTTTGGATAGTCCTTCTTCAGAGCCATTTTTATGGCCTTATAGCCATGGCATCATATAAGCACAAGGAAGGACCAGATGAATGCTCTATGAGGCACAGGCTTGTTCATGCGTAGGGAAAGAATTTGAAAATCTTACTAATCGTTGTAACCTGGAACCCCTCTGAGAAGAGCACCAGCACTTGAAGTTGACTGTATACTCCTTCCAGTGTTGAGGAGTAAATTAAGAGTAGCTAAAAAGGCAAATGAAGGCTCAGATACTGCCACTAGAAGCATAAGCTCACGAACTAGCATGATGCACTTGCTATATGTTTTTGGCACCCAGACCACTATCTGGATAGGTTAAATTCACTGTGAAATGGATGGGCAGCCACAGCTGGCTCAGAGTCTCACACATAAGGAAAGTTTGGGCATAAAATGGCAGGTGGCCTGATTTTGAGTATTAAGCGTTTCTTTTAGGGAAATGTGTTCCCTGGAGAAAAGAAGCCTGCTCCTTGGAGAGCTATTGCTAGTATTTCCTAATCACAGGCCAACGGGTTCCTCAGCTGTTGGCATCAACAGAACCAGAGCTGGGATTGTGCCATGAGAATCATACTTTACCGTCACTTCTCTGGCACCGAGTATGGCTGAATGTTCAAATATTAACTTAAACCAATTGAAATTACCTTTGAAATCCTTCTGAAAAGAATAAAGGTACTTGAGGAATGAGGAAGCAAGCAAGCGAGAGCATATCTGTGGTCCTCCTGTGTATTTCATGTTTCACTTTTTGCTCTTCAATTTGTCTTCTTTTCTCTATAACACAACTCAACCACAAAGACAGAGAATCAAAAATTTCATAATGATCTGTCACAACCATGTGGCAGCCATTTGTAAGTAATTGGATTATTTCATATTGCCCCTTTGCAATTTTATTAGGATTGATTAGCACTTACAGCATAGCTTTGTTCCTGAGACCTAATATGATATCTTTTCTCAATGGACACAATGCAGAGTGGAAGCCAGGTTTAACTCATGGCTGGGGCTGGAATTTCCCAGCAGCTACATCTTTGCTACAGGCAGCAGAATAGAAAGGAAGTGCAGGAATCATTTGTACTAGCTGTCTCCTCCTCTCTAATATTTACGTTCAAAGTGCTACATGGGACTATTATTTTGTAGCACCTCCCACACCCAAAATAGGGAGCTTTGCACAAGGAAATAGTGGAAATACAGTCCTTGGGCCACTTCTGGTTGTGTGATATGAATTTGCTTTGCTAGCAGGTGGCAATTCCTCAAGAGAACGTATTACAATGGGAGGGCAAAACACCTCCTATTTCCCAGGAGGTGTAGGAGCTATAGAGACAAACAAACAAGATAAACTAGGGAAAAAAAATCTACATGTCAATATTTAGACTCCTGAAAACAGAAACTCCTTCAGTATACAGGAGTACACCAAATACTCCTTCAACGCATCAAATAATACACAGAAACATAGTTCTTTGTTGCATACTCCTCAATGTACTGCTGTTCATTGCTCGTGGGTCAGTTTGTTGTTAAGATAAACTTGAGTGTTCCTTGGAACAGATGCTTGGGTTTGGTTGGCTGTTCTGCAGGAGGAAGTGCAGAGTCTATACCAATCTCAAGGCCCTTTTATAGAAGTGGGATCTAACTGTGCTTGTTTTTTTTTCAGTAGATAAATTAAATTTTCTTTCTTGCCTTGATTCCAATAAATGTCTCACTCTTTAGCAGGAATTTCCTCTGTACTTTGTTTCTCTCTTGCATGGGAAAGAAATATGTCTTCTTTGCACAATGTTTATTGTAGCTCCTTTGTCATCAGAAGGGAAGGCTGACCTCTTAAAAATAAATTTTGAATTCAAACTGAAAGTATCACAAAAATGTTGCGATTTATGAAATTAATTATGACTAATTCTAAATGAATCTAATTTCAATAAATTATAAAATTGTCTTTGCTGTGTAGTAGTATGCACAAGCGTCTGGATCTCTTGAAAACTAGCCGTTATTGAGCAAAATACATTTTTATGAAGAAACCAATAATTCCATAATTATTGTTTTTTTTCATTGATGTAACAAAGCATTTAACAATGTGTAGGCCTTAATAAATGCTGTATAAAAAAATCTGTCCTTAAAGAGCAAAAAATCCATTTGTCAATAAAATTGTTTCTGTTTCCCCAAGCTGGGCTTTGACTGCCTAATGCACAGAGAGGGCAAGCAGGCTACAGCACGCAGGAGTCCCTTTTGTTGAGACTCAGGATTACTGTCTGGCTTTCTGCTTCCTTAGAAGCTGAGCCCTAATAAACAACAGAAGGGTATGTCTCTGTACTTAAAACACAGAAACAACAGCATGTCCATTCTTCACTTGAGCTGCTTTTTCACCTTTTCCTTTTTTTTTTTTTTTTTTTTTTAAGAAGTATTTCCAAATATTCCGTTCCTTCTAGGAGTAACTATGTTCTTTGTCTTATTAACTGTTAAGTTTCAAAGCTGAGTGAAAACGAGTCTTATGGCTTAGGTCAGACTAAGCCGGATTGTTTCTTTATTAACATTCCTCATAAATAAATTAGTGACTGCTTCCGTGCTGGATGAATTAATGAGGTTTCCCAATTCACTGTACATTTACAGGGCTTATGTCTGTGTTTATTTTGTGTTTCCTAATGTGGGTAAAGCTTACAAAAGTGATACTACTGATCCAAATTCTTCTGTGCGATATTGAAATAACGCTCTGGCCACTTCACTTGCAATTTATTTCAGCTGCTTAGCAACAATAATAGTCCATCAGGTAGTTGATGTCTTCAAAGGGTAATGAAAAAAAAAAAAAAAAGAACAGGAAAGAGAGAGATGATCTTCAGATTTCTGATATCACGTGTTTTAGAAGTCTGCCCTGTAGTAAACTTAGTGTGTTTTTCAGGGGCATGTTTGGGGATATCTCAGCCCAGCACCTTTCTTTTTCTCTTTTCTCTGAATTCTAAAATCGCATTCTTTCTTAAATTTTTCCCTCATCCCATGGTTTTCATTTTTCTCTTTCCCAGCTGACCATTAAAAAAATTATTTTTTCCAGGATTGTTCCAAATTCATGTATACAATGCTAAACATGCTTTTCTTCTCAACATCTTTAAGCAAACTTGTTTGTAGTTATACACACATGCCCTGTGAACATGAGTACCTATTCATGAAAACTTTTATTTTAGCTAAAAGAAACCTGAGCACTTTGATTTGAAGTTTCATTAGCAGAAATGCACTCACTGATGTAATGTTATGTTGCTTTAAGGAGGTAAAATATTGAGGATAATGTATTTCTTTTAATCTTATAAAGGAAGGACTGAGTAAGACGGTTGTATATAATCCTCAACAATCCTTAATGTTCCTGTTAGGAACATTATTCTCTTAGGTTTCTCCATTTGCATAAATGAGTGTCCTACCTAACCTGAGTAAAGGTACTGTGACATTTGCTTCTTCAGTTGGTGTTGGAAATTGAGTTTCTGTTTACAGCCTTGGACTGTCAGAGGAGTATTTTCCACTCAAGGTCGTGTCTAGGCCCCTCCATCTTTCCTGGAGAGTGGTGGGACTCCAGGAAGAAATCTGGATTTGTGACTGCTGAGCAGCTCTTAGAGTCATCTCGCTGTAGCAGATTTTCTTGGTGAGAAGCTGACCGTACTACACTGTGCTCTTTAACTACCGTGCACGCACTCTGTTTGAAGACATTGTCATCCATCATGTCCTGGGAGAAGCAGCAAGTTTCTAGATTAAACTCCATGGTGAAACAAAGGCTGCCAGGTTCATGCCCACAAGGATAAGACACTGCACTGTAGGGCTCGTCTGGCCTCCTGACAGTGGGGAGAGGGAATGCAATGGCCCCATTCAAGGAAAACTCTTGGAACAGACTTTATTCCAGAAAATAAACAAAAGAACTGAGCCACTCATCGCAGTTAGTAGACAACCCTCAACTTTCCTCTGGACTTCGCAATAGCACTTGTGCTATCAAGTAAGCGTGGAAGGAAGCATGCTAGCTGCAAGATGCAGTTCACATTCAGCCCTTACTCAGATCCCCTTCCAAAGAAATGGACCCTAGGTCTTTCTGCTCCCCTCGGCCATGGTTCTTTTCACAGTGCCTGTGGGAAATGGGACCCTACGCTCTTCCTCTGATTTGTGAGCTATTCCATTTTTGAGGAATGGTTCTTGTAAAGTCTGTACCCTGGGTACACATGCTGACATACTGAAAATGCCCCATGGTACTTCCTTTTGTGCAAGGGTTCAAGGCCTTGGTGTCTTCCTGACCTCACAACAGCTGTGGTTTTGCTCCTGGAAGCAGGAGCAAGAGTGAACACCGTGTGATTGTCCTGCTGCAGGATGTCTTGCAAAAACAAAAAAAAAAAAAAAAA
>VZSV01000032.1:1741685-1791542 GCA_013398735.1 Nothocercus julius
GAAGGGGAGATAGGGTCACTGTAGTCCTGAATTATCATTCACAGCAGTAGAAAAATAGATTTTGATGAATATTCTCATTAGACTATGATAGCAGCTCCACACCCCCCTCATGAATTTTAGACTTCTAATGTGCTAGGTGAGACAGAAGTGAGCGGTAAGAGCTATTGCTAGTTGCAACCTGACAGTCTAAAGGAGGGTGACTGTACAAATCTACAGCAGAATAATGTCATGACTGCTATGTAGTGTACCAGAACAAATTTGGCCAAATTATCCAATCTTTTGCATTTCCCACTCTTGTGTGTGGTACGAAGTTGGGTTTGGCACGTCCTTTGTGGATATGAATGAATTAAGGTGCCAAACAACCACAGCGGAAGATAGGAAGGATGTGGAGCATTGACCCTGCAGAAGATCTCCAGTCCTAAGAGTCAGGAAGATGAGTCTCTAAAGCGGCTGATGTGCAAGGCGGAAGGTATAGCACAGCCACTATGTTTTTTTCCAGCAGAGTCTTCTTTGAGCCTAACAGTTCACATAGTCAGGACTTGATTTGCACTAATTCCCATTCCAGACTTGCACCCACCTTGGAGGAGCCAGGTATGTAGAAACAGAGGTAATAGGAGTCCTGCAGACCCACTGGATGACTGATGTGGAAAGACGGCTCTTCCTGTCAACATATATAGCCTCCCCAGGGTTTGGAGCATGTCTGTGTTCTCAACATACAGCTGTCCTTGAAGATGAATGTTCATCTCATGGCCAATTGAAAGGCCAATTTTCAGCCTGCAATTTGAAAAACAAACAAACAAATGCATCTAAAGCAAATAACTGATAATACGTTTTTTACGGTTCATAGCAATGCCGACAAATTCACCACAGAGAACCAGTTTGTTGGTTTTGGCAGCCCTCTTTGACCATCAGGAAAGTAGTTATTACAGTAATTTTTGGCAACGATTTATTAAGCAGTGGTTATTTTAAAATTTTCACGTTCAGTGGTTAAACAGTGAAAAAGGCATGGGAATGTTCTTCTTGCAACTGGAGGAATGCTATGGCACTGCAGGGTGTTGCCCATACCTGCCTACGCCAGATATTAATGCATGGATCTTAGCTCACAGTTTGGGCAGTTTCTTGCAACTGCGCAGGAATATGCTTCTAAATGTAGGCTAGGAGGCAGTAATTACAAATGTTAACTAATTGTAGCAGCTAAGGTCACTAAAAATAACGCAGAATACACAGAGTTGTGGATTTGTGTATATATGTGTGTGTGTGTGTGTGTACATGTGTGTGTGTGTGTGTATTTAGCATTGAAATTCAACATCCTTAGGCTAAATTCTGTAAGAACACCCAAGAATACATATCTTTATATTTTATAAAAATGTCTTTGTGGGAGTGCTACATTACATCGTTTGAAAAGACTTTTATTCTGGAAGTCCCCAAACTCATTAACTTTTGACGAGATTTTTCAAAACTGGGTTTAAAGTTTTCAATCCAATTACAACATGTTTTATTTGAAAACACATACTGAAACATAAAATGATGAAAATAATCATTCCTGGAAGGTATTAAAAAGTTGATCCATACACATAAATTGAATTAGGACTCTGGCAAAGGTGTATTACAAGCAAATGGATGCAGTATAAACACTTCATACTCCTATGGCATTTACTGCCAACAGCCTCTAATCACTTCAAATCACTTCAGACTGTTGCAAGATAGCCAGGCTGTACTCAGTTATACACACACAAATATCAAAAGATTAAAGAAATTGTTGAGATTCCAAACATGAGTGCAAGGGAAAGCCAGAATTAAAGACAGTCAAGACAGCATGAGCTGCAGTCCTAAGGACTGGGTGTTTGAAAAGACTGAGGAACATTCAGAAACCTTAGAGGAACTCAGCTGCCAAAAAATCTAAAGGAGTTTCAACAGTACATTTGTGAAGTATAATTTTGAAAAGACTTATAAACTGGCTAAATTGGGCAGGTTTCCCTGGGATTAGCAAAAGACACATCCTTGCCATGAAAGCTGCTCCTCTGCCAAACGTAATATTCTGCTACAAAGCATAGTGTTCCTAATGGAATAAATGTTATAATGTTTCTTGGATATTAATGTTGTTGTTAAATAATAACGATAACCACACAGAAGCAGCTCTTCAACATGGAAAATTTCAATATTTTCAGACAGCTAAACTAGCTGAACTGAAAATCAAGGTGTTAAAGTGTGAAGGACAAGGCAAAAGTTGATGTTACCTCCTCCACCCACAATGTGAGCATGTAAATGTGTATGTTTTTGTTGCTATGCAGGCTAAAAGCAAGCACCCAAAACATACCTCTCATCTACTTGCTTCGAATGGCTAATGGTAGTTTAAAAAAATGAGCAGAAATTGTATCAGGAGTTTCCTGGCTAATAATTCATAACTGAGTGAAAAGGCAGTCAGGGGAGTCCACTCAAATTTTAGAACGTCCTTATGTGAAGACGCAGACTCGGTGGACCTCCAGATGGTTCTTGGCTCTCCCCTGGGTGTCTGCTTTGTCTACTCTGGGTCTCCCTTCAAGGGCAGGGACTGTGGCCACTGGCCTCCCTTTATCCCAGCCTGTGGCCCTCAATGCTGAAAAAGACATTGAACCAGAAGCTCTGTCTTCATGGACAATTTCTGCTATCTGACATGACCTGAAAGAAGGGCGCATGCACCTCCCTGCCAGGAGACAGTCCTGACAAGTAGCCCTGCCAGTGGCAGGACTTAAAAGAAGATTTCCAGAAAAAAAACCTTGTTGGACCTCAGACTTTGGTCATTTGAATGTCTAGATGTCGTTATGACAGTAGCATGTTTCCTGCTTTTTTTTTTTTTTTTTTTTCCCCATATGATACAAAATATTTATTAGCTGTTTCCTCCTTCGCTACCATGATATATCTACAAAAGGCACTTCTGGAACAATTTTCAACCATTTCCTCCAAAGCAGCATTCCCTGACTAGGCTATAAGGTAGGTTTCCTGGCTGGAACCGAAACCTTAGCTTTGCTAGGCTCTGTGTGACATAGAGCAGGAAGAGGTATTGCTGTTGTGGTGCAATGTATATCACTCTGTGCATTGATACAAACCATGTTTAAACAGCAGGAGGGATGGTTGCCGTTGAGAGAGGGCTGCTTTGAGATGGATTGAGAGTTTAGAAACTCAGTGCTGAACAACTACTGTTGTTAGCTAGACTAGCATCCATAATGAAGGCGCAGCCTGTGGTAGATGTATAGTGAAGATCCAAGCAAGCCTCATTGTACAAGCACAATATGGGTTATGGGGAGGACAACATAGGAGCAGTTTTCACAAGAAATGAGGCCAAGGGTTGGCATCTCTCAAGGGAAGCATCTATGAGCTGCTGGGCTCCTGGCTCTTACAGAAGCTGAACTCTGCAAGACCTGGCAGATGTTGCCTCACCTGGGCTCACAACACTATAAATCAGATCAGCAGCTCCTGGCCTCCCTGGGAAGAAAATCCCCTTGCTGTTGTTGGATATCTGCTGGCACTCTCAGTCTCTAATTAGAGGGGAGAAAAATAGCAGCTGGCATAATACTCATGAAGACTTGCTAATTTTAGTTCATAGGTATCAAGTCCCATCAAACCCACGTCTAAGATCTCATCCACAGGCACAAGAAGCCTTCAGAAATTTCAGGGGACTTCTAGCACCACCCGAGACTGTGACTCTAAAAGTGTTTGGCTGAGTCACAGCCTCACACTTCATCTTTCTAACCACCCCAAACTAGGCTGGATGCCATGTCACTCTTGTCTGGCCACACACCCAGTCTCATACCCATTCCACTCATCACACAGATTCTCTAAAAGTTTATGATTACTAGTAGTTCTCAGAAAGATGGAAACTCTCAGTGATGTCTGATCTGCTAGTCTCTGTCTGCTAACGGGTGCCAGCTTGATGCATGGATATCAGTAAGTGCCAGCAACACAGAAACTCCTTCAGGAGCGGCTCAGACATCCCTGCCACAGTGGAGGTGGTGCCAGCAGGGCACTGGCCTCAGCTGGAGCCCTGAGAGCCTTGCAGGAGAACTGCAGTGTTTTGCTATTCTGACACTGTTAAAATAAATTATTCTGGTAGTTAGTGTGTGTAGCTGGGAACAGGAAAAGCAGCTAGTAAATAAGACTGGATATGTTATGGCTAGCTGTCTTTTGTTCCATTTGGTTACTAGAACAGAGAGATGACTGCTTATTTTAGGCTATTATGTTTGTGATACAGAAAGATTCATGGACTTTCATTTATACTTTTTGAAGTTTTTTAACTTACTGAATTGAACAGAGTACTAATTAATATTGCAGTACTGATTAATATTGCAGGACTACGCTTATCGGGGCAATGAATATAACAGCTGAATATCAAGGCTCCAGGTACTGTGATACGCAGTGCAAATGCTTCCTTATATTAAAAGACAATGTGGAAACTCACAGTAAAGAAATGTGGATACATAAAATGAAAAACAGAATGATAAATCTCAGCATAAGCACATACATAAAGAAACAAAAATGTATAACTTTATTGTACATTTATTACCAAAGCTGACTTTTTTTCCAGAGGAACAACTTTCTATGGGAGCAAATAATCTTCTGTGAAATATTAAATAACATACGCCAGGCTCTACCTATTGTTTGGAAGAATAAAACTTAATTGAAATAATGAAGAACAAGTAATTTTATTCCTCAAATTATTATAAATTCAGAAGACTAATTATAGGCAAGTCCTGAAAACTGGTTCATGTCAGAACTAGTCCAGAGACATGCTATGGACTATCTTGATCAAATTGTTCCTCAGTGACTTGGATGAGGGCACAGAGGGCACCCTGAGCAAGTTTGTGGGTGATACCAAACTGGGTGGAGTGGTCGACTCTCCAGAGGGCTGCGCTGCCATTCAGAGGGACCTAGATAGGTTGGAGAGTGGGACAGAGAGGAACCTCATGAGGTTCATGAGGGTCCTGCACCTGGGCAGGAGTAACCCCAGGCACCAGAACAGATTAGGGATTGACCTGCTGGAAAGCAGCTCTGCAGAGAGGGATTTGGGAGCCCTGGCTGACAACCAGTCAACCATGAGGCAGCAATGTGCCCTCGTGGGCAAGAAGGCCAATGGGCTCCTGGCCTGCATGAGGAGGAGTGTTGGCAGCAGGTGGAGGGAGGGGATCCTGCCCCTCTGCTCAGCTCTGGTGAGGCCACCCCTGGAGTACTGGATGCAGTTCTGGGCTCCCCAGTACAAGAGGGACATGGAGCTTCTAGAGAGGGTCCAGCATAGAGCAACGAGGATGATGAAGGGACTGGAGCATCTATCATATGAGGGAAGACTAAGTGAGCTGGGCCTGTTTAGCCTGGAGAAGATAAGATTGAGAGGGGATCTGATCAATATGTATAAATACCTGAGGGGAGAATGTAAAGAAGATAGGGCCAAACTCTTCTCGGTACTGGCCAGTGACAGGACAAGGGCTAATGGATATAAATTAGCACACAGGCAGTTCCATCTCCATGTGAGGAAGAACTTCTTAATGTGAGGGTGACAGGGCACTGGCACAGGCTGCCCAGAGAGGCTGTGGAGGCTCCTTCTCTGGAGATCTTCCAAACCTGCCTGGCTGCCACCCTGTGCCCCGTGTTCTAGGTGTCCTTGCTGGAGCAGGGGGGTTGGACTAGATGATCTCTAGAGGTCCCTTCCAACCTCAACCATTCTGTGATTCTGTGATCTTATTCGTAAAAGGTTCTCACTGAACATCACACACACTGACTAGCAAAACGCAATTTTAAACGAAGAACGCTTAAGCTATAGGGAGATGAAACTGAATTAAATAATGTATGTGTTCTCTTTGTGCATGAATCTCTTCTGCATATCTCTCTGGCAAGAGCTTTCAGCAAGGAGGCAGCTTGAAAGAGGAAAGATCCTAGCAGGAACACAATCTTTGTGGAATTAGACCAAAGAACAGTGTTCCCCAGACAGTGGAAAGTCCTGTCTTAATGCATTAAAGTAGTTATAAATAGGCAAGAGCAATTTCATGTAGGATCCTGGGAACGCTCTTTAGGTTTCCTGTTATAAACAGTAGGCAGTTAAAGACAAGCAAACTTTAACCCTCCCTGTGACCTGAAGCATTCAACTGAACTGTTTAGAAGAAGCACACCCAAGCGCTCTGGTTGAGATAGTCATGATTTATCTAAACCACTGCATAGCCTACAAGGGCAATGAAAACTGTTTCAGCAGACCTCCTGTCTGCTGTGCCTTAGGAGGCTTCCCTCAGTAATGTGAAAGAGATCACAAATTTTTGTGTCAAGATGGGATGAAAAGCAGGGTCTTCAAAAGGCCAGTGCTCTGATTATTGACTGTGGAAAAGGGTTTTAGGGAAAAGACTGTGGAAATTCCTTTTGCTTTTCTCCTTGTGAAAGGCCTAGTGCCTCTCCTCTGAATTTTCAGAAGGTTTTCCTACATGCTTTTCTCCAGAAGATATGTTAGTTTGTAATTGGAGACTTTCTACTACCCCAAAACTAGTCTTTAAGACCTTAAGAAGATGGATCCATGCTTAAATCTCCTCTCATTTGTCCTCAGGGACAAATGTCCCTGGCATATGGTGGGCACAAGGGTGACTGGCACTGTAAAGTCAGATCCTATTCCTGTCACCCCTTCCAAAATCCAGCCCCATTGCAATATATCTTCTTCTGCCAACTATTCTCCCACTTCTGGATAGGATGATTTCCAAAACCATACCTAAGCTAAACAGTTTGGTGCAGACTGTGGATGCAGACACCCTCAGGACCCACGGGAAGGAGGAATTGGGAGTGCTAAATTGTATATATCCAGAAAAATTTTTTGCTTTTTCCTACCTGCTTGCTTTCATTTTTGAGATCTAAGAAAGCAGAAGGACACCCAGCTGGCCTGTTCTGGTCCCAAAAGCACAGGAACACCTGGGTGAACAGGGACACCTGTTTCTGTTGTTCTCCAACATGGTCTATGTCAAAATCACATTTGCTTGGGGTGCTGTACAGTTTGATTTTCTCATCTCGGGAAACACAGGAGTCAGGGAGTGGGAGAGACCTGTTTTCACAGCGATGCCTGCAAATAGTGTGATTCAGTTATTTACTTTTCTCTGAACACCTCAGCCTGGTGACTAAGGCAGAACTGCAGACTGATGACCCAGTGGAGATAAATTTCATATGCAGGGAAAGACAAAAAAAAAAAAAAAAAATTAAAGGGCAATAAAGCTTATGTGGACTGTTATTTGCCCAGTCTCAGTGGCTTACCTCACAGCCTAAACCCCAGCCAGCATTGAGAATATAGCACAAAGAATTGCTTCAAGACTTTTTTCTAATTCTTCCACTTCTCATGTCAGGGTAACTGAGAATAGCTGCACCCGTGACTTTTTAAATTAGCAGCACATAGGGCCCAGGTGATCTGCTTCTTCTTTTGGTTCTTCTTCAAGCTGCTGAGAAGAGTGGTCTTGGTTTTACTGGACTTTTTTTGCTCCCTCAGGTAAAGCATTTCCACTTTTTGGCGAAGAAAAAGGGAAAAAAGAAGTGTAGTGCAGAGCAAGTCTGCTCTGAAAATGTTAAGCTTTGGGGGAAAGCCGTTGGCTCTTTGCATGGCAGTGGGGCTGAAAGGCAGGATGCCACAGCGATTTCTGAAGAACTCCCAAAGCACTGCATGAATGAGGGAGGAGAAAAAAAAAACTCCTCTTTTTTCTTTGCTCCTGGTTATGAGTGGACTATGGTTAGTGTTTGTGAGCAGGGAAAGTATCAGGCTACAGGACAGTGAAACAATCTGCTGGAGATCATTTGGTGAAAACATGGCTACTATTGACATGGGTGCTAAGCTAACATGAAGGGCATCTCTTAGTGGAAATGTGCTGTGGGATGCCATGGAGCACAGAGGTCCTGGGACGTGGGCACCTTGTCCCTTTAATGACTGTAGCCCTGAATTCTCTAGAGTTGCCCCACATGGTATAAAGTCATTCCTTGATTGATCTTTTGCTCTTTGGTTTCTATGCCTCTTTCCTCATTCCTGTGCCATGATATAGGTTGTAAATGTACAGATGAATACGTCTTCCTTATTATATACTTTGCAAGAAGAGAATCTTGCTTCTCTCCTTACTTTTCTAAACAAATCCAGTCTCTGTAATGTCTGCTAGCTTCTATGCCACTATTTTTACCCTTTTTCTGTTTTGGCTCTGCCAAAAGCTGTATTCCTTGGAGTACATCTGGCCTTTCTTCCATGCAAGACTTGTAACCCTTCAAAGAGTCTCTTTGAAAGCTTGATTCAATCTGGAAAATGGCTGAAAGGAGAATAACGTGGTTTCCTCATGCTTTCTCTCTCCTGATTAATCCTGTTTTGTAATTCTCATGATCTAGGACAACATATCCATGCTTCCACCATGTACACCACAGGGAAGAAGTACTTCATTTGCTTTTTTTTTTTTTTTTTTTTAAAATGATGAGTTTTTACCAGAGCTGGGAAGTAGCTTCGGTGAGTGACCTTTCCTTGGAGGTGGCCCAAATCATGGCCTTTTATCTCGTTGGCTGGGAGGAAAGCAGAATAATGAGGCCAAGCGCCTGAGAGAGTGTTGCAGGGAGCAACAGTGTGTGAGGGGGAGCCTTGCTCAGGAATCAGCTTTGATTAAAGTTGTTATCCAGGTGTGTGGCAAAATGAAGCTTGGGAGAGAGCAGAGAGCCTGCATGGACGTGTATATCTGGGGTTTGGCTGGAAAGAGGATCAAAGGAATTAGGTTGTGGGAGGCAAAGATAATCACACAAGGTCAATCACTGATGCCTTTGGAGGGCTGGAGCAATTGGGTGAGAGGTGTTTATTTGGAAGGTGCAAGCACACATTTCTTAGTTCAGCAGGATCTGCAGTATCTCTGTGGAGGCTGCTGGGAAGGAGTGTTCTGGTAAGCGATGCTGTCTCACCACCATACTAAGTCCTGAAAGTGCAAAGAAGGAAAATTCCTGTTTGTTCATATCATGATGGAAGGTTCCAATACTTCCAATATATGGAATCCTCTCTGATAACATAACTAGTATATGTCTAATGGCAACACCAGAGAGAACAACTTTTTCTAAGAATGAGCCACTGTACAAGAGAGGGGAAGCCTTGATCCTAGGACTTGTTCTGTGGGAGTATTTTATAGTCAGTAGTAAACTGAGTGAAGACTGAAATGCAAGACTCCTCCTTCCCAAGGAATTGCACTGTATTTGTCAGCTACTGAGTCCTTCCCCCCTTTTCTCCTTAAGAATTTCTCGTGCAAAGTTGAAAAGTTCAATGGAGTGGCTGGAGACTGATCCCTTCCAGAAGGCTATGCAGTCTGGTAACTGGATGAGGTGAGAGATGTATGTTTAAGCCCCCCTAAGGGTTTGAACCTGATTCCCTGCATCATTTTGAAGTGCTCTAAGTGTTGAGGGAAGGGAGCTGTGATATGTTTTCACAGTGTGTCATTGGAAAGGAAGGCACCTATTTCTTTAAAGTATTGCAAGCAAGACAAACCTTTCCTGGGAATACGGTGAAGGCAGAGGCATGAGCCAAGTGAACTGGTGGTCTCTGAACAGCAGAGGTTTAGTTGACAAGGAAGTTATGGATGCTGGTGTGCTCTGAATGCCATGCCTAGAGAAGGCTGAATAGAGATCTTAAATCACTTTGGTATTTCAAAATATGCAATCTCTTCTTTGCTTTGGTGTTTCTTTCACTCTGTATTGGGAGAGCTATACTTTGCTAGGGTCCTGGTAGTTATTGCCTTGTTGTACATAGATATGGATTTCTTAACTGTAACTAAGAAGTACTTTTCCAAATGTTGGACGTACCTTGAAGAAAGTCCTCAAGTACAGATCAGTGCAGGCAGTGCACTGATAAAGTAAAGGGAATCTCCACCTCGCACTAGAAAAGGAGATGCAGGATGTCTGTCCTTCTGCTATGGATAAGCAGAGCGAAGCAATGCAAAGAATGCTGCCAGAAAACTCATTTGGGCTATTCTGGACTACATGTGGACACAGACTTGGAGCCCCTGCGCTTGCAAAGAACACCTTACTGGCAAACTTCCTTTACAGCCCACTTACACCCTGTAGCTGCAAGCTAAGGGAAGGCGGCACAAGGAATGGAGACGTTTTACTTAGAGAATATTCAAAGACAAAAAATACATAAGCTTTGCTCAGTTTCTCTCTCAGCCTGGAGGAATGATATTAGTCAGGTTAATTGGGATGGAAAAGAAAATTCTGGATGATTTTCCTGGTAGTAAGTGTCTAGGGCCTCTGTCTGATGCTGCTAGGCTGGCATAAGTCTTGAGTCAGCTGTTGTTCCTCATTCATACGTGCTTCAATGTATGATACCAGGAGCCTGCCCTTTGTCCTAAGCAGCGTGCATTTGCACAGCCCTTTCCACTTTATGAGAGATGCTACTTGAACATACATTCAAGGTTGACTTGAGCTCTCATTTGACTCATATAGAAAATCTCAGAGCAGAATTTTGACTTTGCTACATCTGGTGAGCTTGGGCAGACCTGATGCCTTCAATTGGGCAGCTTTGGTTTCTGAGGAACAAAATCAAGCAGCTTTTAGTAGTGCTCCTCTCTGCGTATATGTTTACCCACTCGTGTATGTTTTTTCTTCCACCTCTTTTCCCCTCCTTCTCTCCCCCCCTTTTTTTTTTTTCCGTTTGTTTCTGCTTTGCATTTTATTTGCAATGTGTTGCCCTGTTGTGAGTATTGCTCATGCATATTGAATTAAGGTTCCCTGAGGAGTCTGTCTGGCATTGAAAAATTAAAATGAACTCTTTTTTTTTTTTTGCACTCAAAAACCTTTATTATAAGCTGGGGCTTTTCCTCTGGGATAGTAGGATGTTGGGAAGATCTGAAATATGGCACTGCTAAGAATCAATTTGTAGAAAAACTGCACTTAGTACCCAATTGTGTGTTGATACTCTGCCCCTAAAGGCAAATCTGTTTGCAGTTTAGGTCACAAGTGAAATGAGCATGTTGAACCTCATTCTAACATGTCACTCTTTTACAGACTTTCTTCTTTTTCTGAATGTTTTTCTATAGGAGTCTTATGAAATATATGTTGTTGAGAACTGGACAAAATATGTGTGAAAACACCAGCTTCACCCCTTCTTCTCCAGAAAGTAAGGGAGTTGTCGTGCAAATGCCAAATCAGTTTATTTCAAAGCATTTCAGTTCAGTGGATGGCAACAGGCAGTGAGAGGTGCCATTCACAATGAGGAAAGTGGTGGCTTATCTTAGATCTAGAAGTTGATCTTATTGAACAAGATATGAGGGATTTAAATCTGTCTTCTCTCTACTTATGCAGACATGAGAGGGGTTTAGCATTTCTCCAGCATCTGCTTTCTCTTCTCTATCAATCTACAAACACTTGCCTTGTCTCCACACTGGTCTTTAAGAGTTTCATACAATAAACCGGAAATTAACTGAAAAATAAATTTGATTTTACTTACAGAGTGATTTTAACTAGAGATAGTAGCAGTCTTGGCGCTGTTGAATACCTCTGCAAGACCCACAAATGCTGTAATGTGTAGAAAATCCCACATTGTCCCATATGTTTCTGACCCTTGTGAACTATTTCAATAGCTTTGTGGCACAAAAATGTGTGACATATATTAAAGAATGCCCTTTGGATTAAAGGCTGTAAAACATATGCAGGGCCCATCCCATTCCACCTCTTACTGTTTATCCTGTTCACCTTGTGGGCACCCACAAGACTCAGAAAGGTGGGAATGTGCATCCATTTTGCAATGGGGTCACACCCAGGTACTTAGTCCTTAGTTCCATGGGGAAACAAATTCAGCTCACTGTATCCTGTAGAGGGGTAATATCAGTGTGTTACATGATAACTATTAGACAGGGCTTCCTTTCTTCTTTCATCTATTGAATATGAATAAATATGCCCAAGAAAGGGCTCAGCTGTCCATCACAAAGCCTTGCGTTCTGTTCCTAGCTGGCGTAATAATAGGGAATGCTTCCTCCTCTGATAAGCCCATGCTCTCAAACAGCCCTGTGGCGACTGATTTGCTGCTGCTGTGGACAGGAGAATATCCTCTGGTTTCCCTCTGGCCAGGTCAGAGCAGCTCTTGGGCTGAAAAAGAATCTGAAATGCTGCCTCACTTGTCCTTCTACATGCATAAAGTCACTTCAACAAAACAGAAGCAAACTTCTTTGGTCTGGATTTCGCAGCTGCAAAGCTGTGGGAAGAGTCTGGACTCCTCACGTTACTTAGAGTAAAAGCAAGTTCTCCCGCTGCAAATTTTGCTCTCCTCTTGAGGCCTCTTTGCCCGTGCCTGACCCACCCAGCTGGAGCAGGGCTGCATGCAGTGCCCCCAGGAGATGTGTTTCACATCAGGCAGAGCGTTAAATGGCACCCTCAAATTTGCTAGATGCGAGTGGAGGCCATGCGGAGCTGGGGCTGGGTTTTTTTCTGTCTCTTTGTGCAGCGGCTGATGGAATGCCTTTCCCAAGGCCCATCTGCAGGGCTGTTTGTTTTCCCTCCTCTAAACCTTTTATTTGTAGAGCAAGATGGAGAACAATGGGGAGCAACGGTCTGAAACTGAGCAAAGCGGGGAAAAATCTAGGCTAGACGTCAGTAGCAGTTTCATAACGGATGAAAATGAGCATGGAAGCATTTGCCCCGGGAAAAGGCTGAATCCTTTTCATCAGATTCAAATGAGGCAAGACAGAGGAGGAGGAGGATTCTATTAAAACAAAAATAAATAAATAAATAAAGGATTTGCTGGCAGGACTGGGACCAGAGGAACTCTCGCAATCCATCCTGCATGTTAACTGCATACATTGAAGACTTGACTATGGGGTATTTCCTCTTAGAGAGGCTTCAGTCTGTCATCTTTCTCACTCACATTTACAAGGTCACATGAAAGGGTATTGCCTTATTAGAGCCTTACATACTGCCTGCTGCGTGGAGGATGTTTGAAAGCAGCAGATAGCTGGGAAGAGTTCGGTGTGAGCATTTAAGCTGAGCATTAGCTGCTCAGCTTAGAAAACAAGAGCTTTGTCAAAGCTGGCCTGAGGGCTTGGCTGTGGCCAGAGACGTGGACCCGGTCAAGTTACAATGCAAAAACATGCACAGTTTCACTGTTAAGTAATGAAGCCCCTATAGCTCTATTTAAAGCTTTAAAGCAATGAAGCATCAGGAGAAGCATGCTGGGTATGGCAGTAGCTGTGCTCTTCTCTGACACTTCAATTCAGACTTGGCTATTCTAAGTTCTCGGCCAGACCCTCAGACGCTCCAAAGCAGGAGGGCTGTGATAGCGGTTCTGTGGTCCCATGGGAGCCAAGATCCACCTGACCTTGGGGAAGGTGTGTTGGTCTATACCTGGCAGGCTTCTAGCGTCTCCTCCTCCTCAGCACCCCCTTTCCTTTTTCCTGGTCTATCCGAGTGACTGAACAAAATGGGGTAACCTTGGTAACCCTTGGGTAACCTCCAACAAGCAGAGCACTCCTTCACTGACACAGCTGAGGATTTTTAAATGCTATGCAAACATCATCTTCCCTGAAGAGCCTGGATTTCTTAGGAGCCCATCTAGCCTCATCCAAGTCTGGGTTATCACTAGACCCATTTGAAAGTTCTGAATGCTCTTCACGTGAAATGTTATCCCCGTACCTCTTTACTTCAGCTCTGAGGATTATCTACCACATCACAACAGAACTCCATGAGTTGCAACTTCCCCTTGTTCCTAACCTAGTCACTTCAGGGATGATGATAATAAATATAAGCAGGTACTATAGATTGCTGATTATTTCATGTACTCAAACTTGCGTATTGCCATTGGAGAAATGGGTCAAAAATATGTCTCTCTGTATGACTTAGTCTCTTCCTCAATACCTCTTTAGTGTTTTATTCCCAACAATGTGAGAAACTGGAGTATTTGAGCACTGCAGGAAAGGAAAATAGCCTTCTGCAGATCCAAGTCTGGGCTGGAGAGCAACTTGTTTAGCAAACAAGAGCTCTGAGTTAGGCCCTTCCTTACTCTGCTGTCCGCATTTTAGTCTCCTCTTTTCAGAGACTCATGGAAGTTTCAAATGAGTGGCCTGAGTTCAGCTGGGCTCCTTTTGCCTCATTCCTTCCTCTTTCTGGGAACTGCTACTAATCTGCAATTTCTGTGTGATAGACAGTGGTATTAAAAGCAACTTTCTCCTTCTTCAAAAATTAGTTTCCTAATTCAGTGGTGTCTTGGTCAGGAATTCATACAGAACTAAGAAGTGAACAGATTTTTTTCAGTGAATCATCATTTGTGGAGCAATAAAGATAGCTAAGTGGCTTTTATTTTGATCAGACTCTCTCAAAGTATCTACACCAGTACTAGCTCCAGGCTGACTACACCAGGTTGTATAAAAAGTGTGGCAAGTCAACACTATGCAATACCATCCTTGCATATGCTCAAGCATAGATGCAACAGAGCAGTTGCATGTAGAATCTAAGGAATGTGGCTGGTGTAGAGGGATGGAAAACCCTGTGGTCAGAATGAAACGACTTATTTATTTATTTTTAAGCCAGTCAGGTCCCTCTCCTAACTTTCTTTCACTTGAGCTTGTCAAGCAAAAATGTTACTGTCACGTCTACTGAAACATGAATTCTTGTTTCAAGTTCAGTGAATATCTCACATAGAATTGTCTTCATGGAACAAAGATGACTTGGTGAGTGAACTAGTGGCCCTATTTCCAAGAGAGATCTTACATTTTAGTAAATGCTCAAGGGAGAATTTACACTCTTTAAACCAAAAAAAAATAGACTCATTTGTTTAAATGGAGCTACTTTTCAGTAGCAATAAAGGACTGACAAGAGAACAGGAGGCAAATTTCATGTTTTTAATGCCGATTTTTACAGTCTCCCATAAAACTGAAGCACCAAACACTGGGTATGTTTCAACAAAGCCTGACGACATCGAGTTAGGAACCTGCCTGGATGCACTTTGTTTTCAGTACTCGTCGCTGAAGGGGTATTCCGGATGGTCACGCCACCTGTGGAGAGGTCAGATTGAACAAGTGAGCTTCTTGGGAGAAGCAAGAGGTTGTGTCGCTGATGCAATTGCTTTCTGCCTCTCTTCTAGCAAATCTTTTCTCTGCAATACCCAGTGTTCACGGAAGGCTTTAAGGAGAGCACAATGAAGGATCATTTTTTTTCTCCAGGCTTCTGGATCTTTCTTAAAAGAAAGGTCTTTCCTTAAAGGCAGAGGATGGGAGGGGGATAGAGAAGGCAGATGGAGAGGGGGAGAGAGAAAGATTTTGGAGATCAGTTATTCTCACTCTATTTGTGGATTTAACCCATACTTGTGGAAGTTTTGTAGGGAAGGTGGAAGGTGTTGCTATATATGTATGTGTGGTGGAAGAGCAAATACTTCGTTGTTCAAATATCTAAAAAGTCCTCTTAGCTGTAGTCTAAATAAGGGCTCTAAATAAGGGAGATAGCAGATCTGAAAAGAAATCTCGTACTACTTTGGCTTACATGTTTAGAACAGTCATGAGAAAGTCTTGGTGTGCCATCGCCATTTCTCCTTGTGGCTGCTGTATCCAGGCTAGACATGTCCCTGTCCCAGCCTACAAGCTCACCTAGGTGCAGCTGCTCTGCCTAGGTAATAACAGTAGTTACAGCGTGCTTAGAGAAGACCCATTTTGGGGGAGAGATGAGAATTTGTGGTTACATACTACAAAAGGTAGAGAGATATTTTGGAGTTCCTAGAGAATGCATTCTGAGATGCATGATGCAGGAACATTGTACAAGTCAACAGGTAAATTTCCAGGGCCAACTGCAGGTAAAACTGATACTGACTTTGTCTATGACTTGACAGACTGATGAGAAAAAGAGTTGCTTTTTGAGAAGATGATGCTAAGCCACAAGCACTGGCTTGACAAACGTTTTCCATCAGCAAACATATTTTCTGAAGAATCCTCTCAGGTGCACTGTGGCAGCTGGCGGCATTGCCTTACAGTAAAGCACATCAAATGCTGGCAATTGTTCCAGCTGTACTTGTTCCAATTTGGGAAGGATATATTTCACAATATTGAAGTTAGCTAACTGGAAGGCATCAAACATTTTAAAATGGTTGTGTCAAAACATTTCATTCTGATATTCAGCCAAGCCGAACTGTTTACACATTAACAGATTGACTTCAAAAAAACAAGCCACAGCTCTTTTTTTTTTTTTTTTTTTTTTTTTTTTTTAAGATTTTGTATTTTTTCCCCTCCCAGTATTATTTGACAATGTCTAGGTTGCCAATGTCTTAATCTCTATTTTTCCATCCGTAGAGAAAACTTGTTAATCAGATCTATCTCAAATGTTCTCAGGTCTTGCTCTTATGTAGCAAAATGATTCACACAAAGGAGATGATGTGGCTTCAAATAATTGGTCCAAGAAAGGAAGAACATCCATAGCAGAGATGGAGAATACATGAGATGGAGAATAAATCAAGCAGATTAATACAAAATTCACCAATTATAATATGTTTTCCTGTTTCCCCGGGGGGAAAAGAAACCATTTCAGACTCTGATCTGCCCCAGTATTCATATCTCTGCAAAAACTCCATTTTCTGATCAGGTGTTTAGCTTTCTAACACATTCCAGTTAATGGAATAGGAGTGCACATAGGAATGGAATATACTCACATTGCTGGTAATCCAGTGCCCACACTATCGTAACAAGAGATTTCCACACAGTATCTATGTTCTTTGATAGCTGGAAGAGCCATAGAAAAACTGGATTTTCCATTCCTACCTCCATTGCATCACTGCAATGGAAAGTTTTCAACAAAGTTGACTAATCAGAAGTTTTGTTGTATGATTGTTTGACCTTTTCAGATACCTATTGCTGGATGAAAGAAGAAAGCTCTCTACTCTGGCAAGTCATCTATTGCAGTGTCTATTCCAGATATTTAGTGTAAGAACACACTGGTTGGCAAATACAGATTTAGCTATTCCTTACATGGCAGCTTCACTTTTCCGAGAAGCTATTATTCACAGCTGAAGCCAGATTATAGTCAACTATTTTCCCCAAATTTGGTACTTCTGTGAAAAATACAACGACCGATATATATTCTATATGTCCTGTTTTTCTTATTCTCAGTGGGTTTCCATCATAAAGTTTGTTCTAATAAAGCAAAACATTTGCTTTTATTAGTTTTGGATGACTGGCCTAGGAGTTCTCGTCCTGTGGGCAATTCCATCCTTTAACTTTGCTTCTGGAAAGGATTCTTGAATTTTACCAAGGTTATTTTTCATATATATCCTCACTAACAAAGTTTAAATGATATTATGGCTCAGAACTTAGCAATAAAAAACAAAAAAATTTCCAATACCAAAACACACATAAGAATTTTCTAGGCAATCTGTGAAAAGCCTTCTGGAAATAAGCTTTGATAATTGATGGAAAGCTATTTTAAATTTTAAGAAGCTAAGGCACCTGGTTGAGCTTAAATGTGAAAAATGAATGGCATTATGGTGCTTTAACCTAGCTTGTATTTCCAATCATATTTATGCAGTACGCGAAGTGGTTTATTTGTGTCTTTGTAACATTACTGTCCATCCTTTGAGCAATAGTCCATGTTTTAGAGTGCTATTTAAATTGTTGTCCTACTTTTTATTATTATTAGTGCTTGAGCACTAGAGTTTGGCAAGAAACAAATGATCCAAAGTTACAGGAGAAATTAATGGAAATCAATCCCTTTAGCATTTGGCTATACATTCGTGCCCTGAAAAAAAGGAAAATCATAGAATTTGGCCACAAACTGTAGATGGTCTTGAGCTGAAGGAAAAACAAATGGCCTCATTCTCCAGAATATCAGACCTTGAGTCAATCTTAGCTTCTCGGAGAAGTCTATCTTACAAGTAAAGCAAAACTGCTTTGGGTGGTAAGGTCTGGATACAAGCAGCGAGAGATCAAGCCTCATTAGTTCTCAGGGATAATTAGGAAGTGATTTAGTAGTTAAACAACCTGCATGTTTTTGTGTCTTTCATGTAGGAAGACACAACTCACCATGATCGCAGGAGAGGCAGATTGCTGACGAAGTCAACTTCAGATGAAAGGTAGAAACTAAGTTTCTGACCTCTTGTGGTCAGTAAAATGCATAATGTTTTACAAGGAAGTAAGGTAGGCAAATTTCATTTCCCCGACCAAACCCTTGTAAGTGAGATGGAATAGAGATCTCCCTGAGCCAGCCCTGAAACCAGTATCTGAGGTTTCAGATACTCTTGTGGATTCAGATAATGTTATTTAGTTCTTAGTTTTCCACCTGGTTAATTTAGGATGAGTTGCCTATGGAAATACCAGGGTTGCAATCCGCAAGCAACAGCATTTGTGATGCAACACGGCTTGCTGAGTGCTGGGAGGGGAAAGACAGGAAAGCAAGCGTGTTTGAAATTCAGTTTTGATAGCCTGTGGCTAAACAGGGCCACCTAGATGGATACTCATTACAGCATAAAATGGAATGCTTAAGGAGATAGGGCAGAGAAGAGACATCTAGATGCAGTCATCTTCTACTAGATGGGCTTTTGAAATCCGAGCCGTAAGAAAGTATACGGTGCATTTGTTTTTGCAAGTGGTCCATGTGCATATTGAAAACTGCATTAAAGAACTCTAACATTTTCTTTGAAATTCAAGTCAGATCTTAAAATAAGACTGTTTATACAAAAAGAAAATATATTAAAAGCAAGTGATTTTTGAGAGCTTCTGAGAAAACAGGAGTGTTCAGTAAGTATATAGGGTTTATCCTGGACTTACATCAACAGTTCCACGTAACGGACATTTTTGTTCAGGGCTTCAATTTCTTTCATCTCTTTCTCAGTGAGAGAGAAGTCAAAGATCTAACAGGAGGAAATATTAGGAATAAGTTAGCATTTCTTGTTGCAAAAAAAAATCAATACTAATATGTTCCAGATTTTGGAAGTCCAGGAAAAAAAAAAAAAAAAAAAAGTTTGCTTTCACTTATATGCATATCTTGAAGACACCAGTAAGTCTAGTTACCGTGGCTATGCTCTCTTCCAAGAAGAGAATGGCAGTCTGGTCATTACTAGTTGCTGGCTTCAAATGCAATATTCTGGTAGGGGAAGTGGGGATCAGTGCAATTCAGAGCACTGCAAGAGTCATAGGAGCGCATGTTTTCATGGGGTGGTGTCAAGCTAAACATTTCCTGATCGTTATGAACCTTTCTGGTACATCAACGTGTCCTATCTTTTCTTCAACAACAAAGCTGAACCATGCCTGAACGTGGGGTGGAAAAAATCTGTCATTCCTGAACACCTACAGCCAGCAACCTGAGACTGTGGACCTGTTAAATCCTTGATCTCGCTTGTGATGCTCAGTGGAACAACTGGTGCTCCAGCATATACTATCAGCTGGAATTTTAGCCATTTGCAGGGTTCTAGAGTCATCAGAATTTCCTCTCTACTTTGCCTTAGCATTGCTGCATCGTAATAGCATTAAGAGGGACAAAAAGGATCAATTTTGAAAAACCTTGACAGTCATAAAGCCTTTTGTCTACAGAAAGAAATTCAGAAGTGACCTTCCACAGGAGCCAAGCCAATATAAGTATCCATGCACTAGCCGACTAAGGAATTACCTGGAAATTCTCTCTGATGTGCTGTGGATTGAAGCTTTTTGGAATGACCACCACCCCTCGCTGAATGTTGAAACGCAAAGCAATTTGTGCTGCTGTCTTGTTGTATTTTTTGCCAATGGCATTCAGCACAGAATCCTTCAGCAAAGGAGGGGAGGACACGTTTACCCTAGAGCAAAACGAAAACAAGAAATTACCTGGCCATCTCTATGCCAAAAGACGTAGCCATCTACTCTTCATGGATGTCATGGCCGTCATGGTGGATGACAAGTTGCCCATGAGGCAGCAGTGCCCTCGTGGCCAAGAAGGCCAAGGGGATCCTGGGGTGCATTAGGAGGAGCATCTGCAGCAGGTCGAGGGAGGGGATCCTGCCCCTCTACTCAGCCCTGGGGAGGCCACACCTGGAGTGCTGTGTCCAGTTCTGGGCTCCCCAGTGCAAGAGGGATGTGGAGCTGCTGGAGAGAGTCCAGCGCAGGGCTACGAGGATGGTCCGGGGCCTGGAACATCTGCCCTGTGAGGAAAGGCTGAGAGAGCTGGGCCTCTTCAGCCTGGAGAAGGCTGAGAGGAGACCTGAGCAGTCTCTGTAAGTACCTCAAGGGAGGCAGTGAGGAGGATGGGGCAGCCTCTTCTCAGTGGTGGCTGCTGATAGGACTAGAGGAAACGGCCACAAACTGAAACACCGAAAGTTCCACTTAAGGAAAAAACTAAACAGTGAGGGTGACAGAGCCCTGGCACAGGCTGCCCAGGGAGGTTGTGGAGTCTCCTTCTCTGGAGATCTTCCCAACCCGCTTGGCTGCAGTCCTGACCCACATGCTAGAGCATGTGACCCTGCGTGTGCAGGGAAGTTGGACTAGATGATTTCTAGAGGTCCCTTCCAACCTTAAGCATTCTGTGATTCTATGTAATGCTGCACCTTTGGGTAAGTAGCGTGAAGAAGAAAGAAGCTCTGGAATATTTAAGAAGATGACTTTGACAGTCCTCCATCCTATCCAATGTATTGCACTTCCTCATTCAAATCTCAGTACTCTCAGTTACAGCAACTTGCTTTTTGGTAGCAGAACTTCTGCTGCTGGGCACTTCTTGACAACAGAATACAGCGGCAGTATTGCAAGTCTACATTCTCAAAATAATTTTGACACTCTGCAGAGATCTAAGCCTGGAGATCTATTATTCACATGTAAAGTGGCCCTACTACTATAAAGAAACATGTTGACTTACCATGTTTCATCTCTTGAGGTTCCCAGTGGACTGTACCCAACAATAACAATGTCATGTTGTCTGCAAAATTCTAAGAGTTTGGGTTGGGTGAAATAGGGATGGCATTCAACCTACAGGAGAATACAGAAAGAATGATTAATTCATAGGACTAGATGCAGAAGTGGATATCCCAGTGTGTGAGAGAGTTACAGATGAGAGATGACTTTTAAGTTGCAGGAAAAGATATCAGGAAATTTAGGAATAGGTAAACTCACTCTATGTTTACTGTCCTAATCATTCAGCATTGGGTGATAATGATGGATTTGGTTTGGTTTGATTTGATTTTAGTGGGTAGTAGTTTAACAACTGTGGTTGTAATTTGGTTTCAGACAGTTTTTATTGGTCCCTAGTGGAAAGGTAGCAATAAGTGAGGTGGAGGAAGCTAACTAGAGCCTGAGAAGCCTCCCCATCTCATGTGGGTCTTTCTCTGTTTCTTGCATTCATGATGGCTAATTTGAGATTGTTTTTAGGGGAAGTGTTGGCATGAGCTGACCCAGACAGAAAGTTTCAGGGAGTTATGTGAAATGTGAACCATCTCTGTAATACCTTGTTATGAGCCTTATCCTCCCATATTTATTACAAATACTGTGCATTATTCATTCCTTTATAGCTAGGGATTTTCTGGTTGTGTTCTCAATTTCTGGGAGAGGGATATCTACAAGGTGACAGAGCAAACACTGCTTTCAGTTATTTGGTGCAAAGTCCTAAGATAGGCTTAACCTTTTTCCCAGTTTCCCTTGATCTCAGGAAGCTGCAGCACTGCTTGGTACAGTCTTAGGGGCACTCCAGAGAGAGCAATTGCATTTTGTACCCACATTAACACTAGCGAGAGGTGTTGGAATTTCCTTCTCTTGCAAGCTGCCCCTTCTCTGTAGGAAAAAGACAGCAATGAAGTCAATAGTCAGCACCCCAGTGCTGCCGGGTACAGGTCCCCGTGCTTCAGGTCATAGGCTGTGGGTGGCAAGACTCCTTTTCTTAGGTGGTCTTTGGTGTCCCCGCTGCTGCTGCTGATGTGAATATTCATTTGTGTCAGAGGAGTCAGAAAAGTTTCTCAGTGACTTCTACCAATAGAGTGAACTACCAAATGCCAGAATCAATGGTATTGAGCATTCAGATGGGTCTTTGCCACTTATCTCCATCTTTGAGCCCTGCTGTCATAAAACACAGACATGCCTATCCTCTTCACAGATTCAGCTCAAGTTTTATTGGGGTCTCCTTGTCAATAGGTTTTTCTCCAATTCTCACAGAACTTCTTAAGGAAGGGGCACAGGAGAGCAAGTCCAGGAATTTTAGGAGTTACCTTTAATGGCTGTTAAACCCAGGAAACTGAGAATGACTCAGGTTCTCTGATATTTAGGGTTGTTTTTGTTTGGTGTCAGCTGAGGTAGACATGGCCTCACTGATGACGGGTTAGCCCCTGAATGGTTTGTCTTGGGAACGTTTTGGACTTGGAATAAGGTACATGGCAGAGACTTAAAACCTGCATTTACTCAGCATCCAAGCTTGCTATGGAGCTTGGCAAAGAGGCGCAAGTTTTATAGTCCTGGAGCAGGAACTGAGGAGAGAGATTGTTCCACCACCTTCAAATATTATCTTTAGCCTAAATAGCATGAGTAATATTTTCAAGCTAGAAATGGAAGTGTGACAGTATGGAGTGTAGCAGCTGTGGCGAACCATACGTCACCATTTGGCACACAGCAGCTTAGGCTACGTGTTGTGTTGCCTTTGCAGTTTAAATACAGCAGTGGCGCTATTGCAGCCACTGACCTTGGCGTGTAGTCATACCTGGTTGCTGACAGGTTTGTGCTTAAGTCCAGGCTTGTTCAGGATCATCTCCAGCTGCCTGCGGTTGAAATTAGATACTCCAATGGACTTCGCCAAACCTGCATCTTTACATGCTTCCATAGCCTGCAAAGAAAGCAGAGAATGATAGAGTCCCAAATACTGACATGGTTCCTTGCAGCGTATGTTTTAAAGATAAGCGGAGCATAATCTGGTTCTTCATGGTCCCTTGCTGTAGCAGAGCTGGCAGCTCAATTACCATGAGGGCTTGTGCCACCCTGCTGGTCTAATCTCAGTACCCACTGACCCATTTTCCAGACCAAACCCTAATGCTTTACAACTCCCATGAAAGTAGTATTTGGAAAGATACATTTGAGATATGGATATTTAAGTGTCAGATATTTGCTTGAATAGTTTTGCTAAGTTTATGCTGCTTTAGCATTATTTCAAACCTGAAGAAGGGAGAGTGAACAAAACAGATTCCTTTCACAATCACTCAGTTCATTCCTCTTGACTGCATGACACTTCTCTATATGAAGTTTATAGCTAGATAAATTACCTAAGTACCTGGTAGAATACATCACAAAACTAGCATTAAAAAAAAAAAAAAAAAAAAAAAAAAAAAAAAAAAAAAAAAAACAACACAGTACAAAGTAGAAGAAAAAGGTGAAAGAGAGGAATTCTAGATTTTATGCTTTTCAATTATGTCCTAGTAGCTAAGGCAGCTTTATGGATACAGGGTGTAAATACATGCCTCAGCCTTCCTGATCAGCTTCATCTTCTGAGTCATTAACAGGAGAAATGGTCATTTCCTATAGCCTTCCCATGTGCTCCCAGAGACTGCACACAAATGATTCAGTGGCTGTTTGAGGCAGAGCAGACCCCACCGCCGCTGTCCCCTCCACCAGAGCTGAAGGCCTCTTCTGACAGTTTTGTTAGTGCTTTCTATGTCACAGGAACTGAGAGCAGGGAGGTAAGAGGCGCCATATATTTGATGACCTCCAGTTGGCCTCATATGCTTTGTATCACACAGTGACAAGTCAGCAAATATAGTCATCTGGAGTCATTTTTGCTTGCCAACACTGTACTGAAACAGTGAAATTATCTGGATTGAGTTTAGCAAGCTTTATTTAGACTGAAGCTATTATTTGCAAGCAGTCATCACCAGCTATTTTTCTTCTGGCTTACTAGCTGAAGCTAGAATTGCTACAACAATATATTCTTTACAATAAGCACAAGTTTGAAGATAAAAACATAACACTGTTCAGACAGCTGTTACTTTTAACATTAGAGCAACTAGCTTGTGAATCAGAGGAATGAACTGCATCAGCCCCAGGCAGGGTGACATAAACAGATAACAGAGTTAGCTATCCCTATCCGCCTTGAAATCCTGTGTGGTGGCTCGGCTGTCGGGAGAAAACCAAAGCTCACCCCAAGGGCTCCATTGCAGCCTGCACCTCTACTCACTTTCCTCCAGCATCTCCATTTGTATTCACTGAACCTCAAGCAGAGCTAAATCAGGACAGGACTATCCAACTCTGGACAGCGCAAGTTGAAGGAGAGCATGTGGTAGCCCTTGGGTTGCTCTTAGTACAAATCATGCTGAATTAGTAATTCTTTTGAAGCACACCTGGTGCAGAAGGAGAGATGAACAGCTTTGGCCATGGTTTAAAGTGTCTAGGGCTTCAGAAGGCAGGTGGGTGAGGAGATAACTACTTTCACTTTCTGCTTCACCTGAGATTCTGAGGCCAGTTGGCAGTAGACAACTGTCAACAGGATTTGAGCATACCACAGACAAATTCAGGGTTCAATCCTTCACAAAAATGTTACCTCCCTCCATGTTCTGTAAGTAGAAAAGCTTTACAAACTCATTTGGTAACTAAAATCAGAAGTGAATGAACTTCTTTGATGTTTTATTTTATACTGTATTTCATCTTAATGGTGAGCTTTAGGGCAAATTTTGCTTTCTCTTGAAGGTGAAGAACCTTCCTTCCTGAGAAGGATCCACTCACTTCTTTCTTCAGGGCTCTAACTTTCTCCTGTTACAAAGATCTGATAGGCAGGAGAGCCTGAAATAAAGCTACAGATAGCTAGTAAATGCACTCTATGAATGAAGGAATGTGGATGTCATATGTCTCTAATATTCTGTTTTGTTTTTAAGATTAATTAAGTGATGGCAAGAAACAACATCCCTCTAGGCAGGAGTCAAAATTTACCCATGGAGCTATTAGAATTTGACCCATTTGGCCTGTCAGCATGCCTCAGGTCTGTTTGTGAAGGCCCCAAGTAAAGCTGAGAATGAGGATCTGGGTCTTTAAAGCATAAATGAATGTTATGATCACTTACCTCCCAAGTGGCACATAAGTCTGTCTCATGGTAGATAAATTTTCCATTTTCATCTTTTGGGTAGATCGCATCACCAGGCTGAAAAGCAAAACCACACACACACACACACACACACACACAAAGTCACTCCACAAAACAAAGATTTTCCACAATGTCTGCTTCTACTAGCAAAACAAAATTTCAAATGCTTTCTGAAATGCCTTAAGTTCAACAGGTCACTCATGCTGGTCTTACCACATCCTCCAGCAACTGCCCATCGCAGCAAGTCCTTGGATGCACTTCTGAGCTGTCATATGAGTGCATACTCAGGAGTTCCAGGATGGCCTTATTTTTCAATAAACTTCTGACCTTTAGGGTAAGGCATCCAAAGGAACTTTTTTTTTTTTTTTTTTTTTTTTTCCAAAGGACTGGGTTAGAGTACTGACACAAATATACATATTATTTTCCTCTCCTTCCCTTCCCTCTGCCCCATCCTGCTTGTGTCAGAGGTATTTAGGAAGAACACCAGTTCAACTTCCAGTTCCAGATGGAGGGACCATTTCTACAAGCTACTACTAGAATGCACAGATATAGGATGTGCCATGAACCTTTAAAGTGTTTTATCCATTTTTCTTTGGGCGCTAGCAACTCTTTCTTCCTATTTCTGTCCTGCATAAACAGCACTTCAGGGATGGCTTATGAACTGGTATCTGGTGCTTAACAATATTACCTTCTCTTATTTGCTGGGCATTTCGCTGCTATTGCAGGCAATGCTTTAGTGTCCTCTTTTGTCTGTCTGATCCTAATTTCACTTTTTTTTTCAAAGAAAACTCTTCTGTGATGGTTGATACTCGATCTGACTTCAGGCAGATACATTTCAAAGGACTGTATACGAGATGTTGACATGGTAATTCCTTGGGAACATGCATCTGTGACTAATATGATCTGCAACTAGCACCACCCAATTCAGTCAAGAAGTTCAAATTCAAGACATTCCATGGGAAAAGTGAGCCTACGGAAAAAACGGCTTCAGATTTCAGAGATCAGGTCTAAGTTGCAACCATAAGACTGTCTCCTGCAAATGTGCTGGCTTTCCTCAATGAATTCCACAAAGACCTGCTGCCTTTGTTGCTATGTCTTGTTGGAAAACAAAACAACCTCCCCTCCCCCCCCCCAAAAAAAATTGACTAGCAGGAGATAGGTGACTGTTGGATACTTTTTTTTTTCCCACTCCCCCACTATTTGCCATCATAACCTAGGTGCAGAAGCCTTATTTACAAAACCACTCCTAGCATTTTGGAACACCCCATTCCACCCCACGTTATCCCACCAGACCATCCATAGACTACAGGCTCATTCCAGCCAGGCACTGCAGATGGGCATCCTTGTGTTCATGGGATAGCTCTGAATTCAGGACTGTTTACTCTGTTCCAACTCATTAACTTTTGTTCAATATTATTTTTTTTTTATTAGTCAATGATTAGCAATCCTATCAACCCCTCCTTTTTTTCTCTATTTCTACCAATCACATTCTAAAAAGCAAGCAAAGTTAGGATGAAAAGTTTATTGAATATGAACTTATCTTGACTGAGTCTAGAGGTACCAGCTGTTGTGTGTTTCCATAATGATTAGGCCTGATTAGGCCTACAGGGAGCTGCATGGCAGCAGGCTACTCAATATAAGGCTAAGATAAGCTGCTTTCCTGCTTGATCATAGAATACTTCAGTTTGGAAGGGATGTTCAGTGGTGATTTAGTGCAGAGGTAGCTGCTCATTGATTGATCAGTCATCTGATCAGGGAGCCATCTAAACAACCTGCTCGCAGACAGGAATTCCCTGGGCAGAGGCAAGCAGTGGCCAGGAAAAGATATGTTCCAGCTGGTGCCTGCCTCACCAAGCACGCCTGGTGGTAAAACCACCTCTGTGTAAAGTGAGGAAGGAGAGCTGGCTAGGGAGCGGGAAAGGTGGGAAGGCTGCTTATCTTGAACAGGAAATTTGTGTAAGAGAAAGAACAGGGAAGTGCTGATTGGTGTTAGCAAGTCCATGTTTAAAGTCATCCCAGATATTAGCCATTTTTGATGTGTGTGGAGTGCTGGGTTGGTGGCTTTTTCCTCCTTTGAGTGGTGCTCTTGGAAAACAGATTCTGCCTACTCTTCCTGAAGGTTCCTGCGAGAGCTTGCATCATTGGGACCTGCAGAGACAAGTTTCTTACCAGCTTATTGATGTGGGACTGCAAACTTTGCCTCATGCTCTTCACTGATTTCATGCAGAGGTCAGCTTTGTTATGAGCTCTTTGGGCACACAGGAAAGCTCTTTCAAGTGGCCAGCTTTTACAGAGCAGGGCAGAGGAGGAATACGTTATACCTGAACATTCCTCGCTAAAAGCAAATACCGCGTGTGGGAAGTGTGTGGGTGAGAGAGAAAGGGAGCAAAACCAGGAAACCTGTCAGTGGTGTTTTTTTTTTTTTTTTTCTTTTTTCCTTTTTTTTTTTTTTTTTTTTTTTTTTTTTGGCAGCCAAAAAAAATATATTTTTTTTCAGGCAGTAAATGATTTTGCTTTTTCTTCTCTCAAGGGGGACATGAGAGAAGTTCCAGAACTGGTACTATTAGTGTCTCAGCCTGTTGATACAGGCCTCAGGGAGACAGATGTACATTACTTTAAAGCCAGCTGTCTATATCTTTATATTGTGAGACAATGACCTCCACTATGTGGGAGAATGAACTACTAGAGAATACAAACAGAAGTAAGGGGAAACAGGAAATTGCAAATGGTGGGAATTTTTTAAAAAAAGTACCCAAAAGGATTCCATACATGGGACCATATAAATAAAGTTTTAATATTTGTCCAATTACTCATATACATGCCTTAACATTTCCTTAAGAAAAAAGGATCTGCAAGTCTAAGGTGATTGCTACATGGCTAAACCCTTTCTTGTATAGTGGTTCTGGGAGTTTAGAATCCATAATTTTTATACCCATAATTAGGGTATAATTTTAATAATCGTAGAACTGCCTTCCTCGCAGAAAGACATATAGCCAGCTTAGAGCTCGTATCTCTCCCTCCCCCCCTCCCCAACACTTAGCCAGCTAATTGCCTGGTCCTATTCTCTCCAAGGGATTTCATTTATTCAAAGCCACTTAAGCGTGTTTTGAGGGTCTGTCTTGAGATTTTGGTGCTATTATATCATGTACTAGCAGAGGGAAAGCTCTATGGCCAGGTCCTACTTGGTGGGCACTGGAAAGGTCAGGGATCCGTGCAAGCTGGTGCAGGGGAGGTAGGCATTCGCATGTTAGGCACTTGCACTTGGAAGGGTTTGTAAGCACAGGGACAAGTTCTCCAGAGCCAGCAGAATGAAGGCACTTCAGTTTTTCAGATATTTGACAGCAAGAGAACCCCATATTTGGGGCCAACAGCAATCTACGAAAGTGGTCTGAGAGAAGCAGTCTAGAGTTAAGGAGATTAAGATTGTTAACCATCATTTACCCAGTAATTTTAGTACTATAGAAACTGTTTGGTTTCTGGGGCAGAACAAGGAAACCTATCTGGTGGTTCTCCTCCGTTACCTGCCCAACCCACCCAACTTTCCTGCTAGAACCTTTTTCTTCCAGTAACTCTCTCCTCATAGCTCAGAGAGGATTTAGACACATGCACTGCTTCAGCTATGATAATTCTTCAGTGTAGAAAGTGCGTTTTCAATCCCTGAAAAAGAGCCCTGTCCTTCCAAGGATCCCACAGCTGTCAGCAACATTCTCATATGCTCTATAAGCCCCTCCACACAGAAATGTATGCAGGCAGGATATATTGCAGACTATGATTTGGCCAAAATGGTATTTTCAGCACGGTTTGGAAGATGGATGGAGGATGCTAGACAAAGACTCTGTTTTAAGCCAACTGTGCAATTTTTAGGACAATAATTTTCACCTTGAAAGCCATAGGCAGCTCAATAATGTAGAGATCAACGTAGTCCAGCTGAAGGATCTTCAGCGTTTTCTCCAGCGTTGGGCGCACCAGTTCTGGGGGGTGACAGGTATTCCACAGCTGAGGAAACAAGTACGGAGTCACATTTTTTAGTTGCAAGGAGGTATGGTGAAGATCCTCCATCTATTTCTCTCACCTTCTCTTGTCCTTCTAACAAAGCATGCTGCACACAGTGTAAAACCATGGTGGTCTACATCTACTCAAACGAAAGGGAGTCTTATCCTCTCTTCTTCCAGAGGAAGACAGAGAGGTAGGGTGTGAATACCTGCCCAGTGCTGTCCCTGTGCTGACCCAGTAAAGCCACCACATGTTTGTTTGGAACAGGTTATTCCAAGCTGGGCAAATTGCAAACTCTTGCTCAACGAATCTGAGCAGATCCATGTTGTTTTCTGAGCTTTCCAAGCATATGCTTTCACTGGGAAACTTTGACTGTTCCCACAAGAAATCTGTGGTCAATTTTTTGTTTTAATGCAGAGCCTGAGATCATGCAAGCTAGCTGTTGAATAGCCAGACACGAAGCACAGAGAGAATCTTTTGGTTTTTCTCATGCGGTCATGGACCCTGAATCACTGCCTGACCTAGGAAGAGGTTGAATTTACCCCCAAAAATGCTCACTGAAAGATGTAATATTGCTTACTTACAGTAAAGCAGGTGTGATTAGTCAAAACACAGCTTTTTCACTCTTTTTTAGTCACAAATATTTCCTTGATGGTTAATGCTTCAGAGATTGCTCCTGCTTGCTCACTTGATTATCTTTCAGAGTTAACTCTAATTGAACTCTGCTAATGCAGATCTCTTGCATGAATTAAACCATACCATCTACTTTTGGTTGGAAAATACAGATTTTTTTGGGTACAGTTATTGCCTACCCATCTCTGTCACCAATAAAGACAGTTACAGCATGCCAAGGTATAGCATGAATCTCTGAGGCATGAACCCCTTGAATTCAGATTTTTTTCAGAAAACAGTGATTAAAGGTGTTAAAGGAGGCTAAGGTATTTTAGAATTAAAATATTTTTATTTCTAAAAGCATTAGAATTAAGTGTTTTAGAAGGTATTTTGGGGCTACTAAAGTATTTTAGAATACTTCAGTTTGCTAAAAGCCATTTAAAACATTTAAAATACTTTAGTAAAGTATTTAAAGCATTTTAGAACTGTTGTTAACCAGATTATTTTTCAAAGGCCCAGGAGAGGGAATAGGTGTCTGCTCACTTGTGCCAGCAGAGGCAAGGACATGTTAAACTGAAGATCAGCTGTTACCAGAGATGCCCCAGATGCTGCCCTATGGGGTCGGCACATGGAAATTCAAACTACACTTAACCCCAGCTTTATGTTGCAATTCTTGAGGAGATGATGATATTAAGCACTGGCTACATTGATTGAAATCTACTTCAGTAAAGGGACCAAGGTCTTGCTCTTGTTTTAAGGTTTAAGGTTTAAGTTTTAAGGTGTTCCACGGAATTTCCTTGAATTTGGTCTGGATTTTTTTAAGCATTTTCCATTCCTACATGGACATGTAAAATGGAATATTCTTTTGAACTTAAATATAGCTAGGGAACTGACTCTTTATGCCCTTCATTTTGAGATTGCTTTGTTGCTTTATTTTAGAAATGTAGTGACTTGAGCTATGTTGGTAGTTTCAGAGATGTCTTTCCAAGTGCTTTTGCTAGCAGAGTTGAGTAAGTACCTACCAGTGACTAAACTTCTTTTTAAACAACTGTAGAAGTCCTAAAGAAACACCCTTCAGAAATGGCAGGCATTTATATTGCCTTAATACATAGATGCCACAGAAACTTAAGAGTTTCATAACTGTTTTCATGATTTGTACAAGTTATTGTAATATCTACCTAAGTAGAACCCATGTAGACATTAGAGCTATCAAAGCTGCCAGCTGGCTTTGGCATTTCAGGACATCACATTCCCTGGAAATGTTACTTTTAGCTTAATGAAAGAAATATCCTGGGATGAAAGAGGAGACCAAAAAGGTCTTGCTATATAAGCCAAGAGAGCTGTTGGCAATTGATAGAAAACCTCTAAAATTTCTGGATACTGAGCTGCTCTGTCTGATCAGCCAGCCAGCAGCAAGAGCCAAGTGCAAGTGCTGATGATTTCAACTGGGAAATGCAACACAATTGTACAAAGTCACTATTCCAGTAATATCGCCACTTAGTGAGGCTGCTGTTAGTCTCTGCTGATAGACCAGCCTCTGATGTGCATGGTCTTTGTTTAAGGAAGGATCTGTGAGAGGTGCTTGAGCATTCAGAGTGCTGTGAATTTCCAGCAGTTCTGCTTTCAGAGAGACTGAAAACAAACATGAGTTTGTTGTGCCTGCTATTTTCAAGAATGATTAATTGTATCTACCACATTTCCCAGAATATGCAACCGTTAATGCCAGTCATTGATTGATTAGTGGCTGTATGTTTGCCTATAGCTCATAAGGTACATAAAGCTGAAGATACATAAGCTTGTAAGGTAAGGGACATCCAGTACTACTCTTCCTGTGAGTTCAGAGCTGCTGGGTAAATGCTCAATAAGACCTGTGAAAATCCTTGGCTGTGATGGGCTTAATTGGTTACAGTATGCTTTCTGCTGCTGCCTTTCAGCATCTTTTAAGATTATAGTTGTGCTCTAACAAACTGTCAACCAGAGCATCTGAGGTTAAACATGTGGTCAAGCACAGACAAGACAGAGAGCAGAAATGCAAATCCATGTGTATCTCCACTCATAATTTTAAGTAAGGCTGAAACTATAGGTCTTGACTCATGATATTGGGAATTGCAGCATTGAGACTGCTAGGTTGTTCAGGTTAGGGAACTTTTTTCTTACCGGAAAAAAAAAAAAAAAAAAAGCTTATGGAATTGTATCTTTCTTTTTTTTGTTATGTTGTTTTGTTTATAAATGGTTTGATTTTTAGGTAGTAAGGAAAATCATCTAGTGATTAGATCAAACGAATATAGAAAATCTTAATTGTAAAAAGTAAGTTGGGAATCCTGATAACCTTCTGACAAGGGAGACACACTTGCTGAACATAAAAGTTGGAAGGGGGAGGGAGTAGGAAACAGCAGGGGAAGCAGGAGGCCAAGTTAAGGACTCAAAATTGTTAGGACATCTGGTTCTAAATTTTTGGCACAATTTTGTGTTTTTGGTAATTTGCAATAATGAAGCTGTAAAACAGTTTAAACAAAATATTTTGACTGACTCGAATCAACATCTTTGACATATGTGAGGCTGAGAGACTATCCTGATAAAGGTGGGAAAACTGAGGGCATGAAGCTTTGCTAAGGATGGCAAAATTGTTACCAGTAGAACTGAGCAGGGGACTAGGAAAAGAATTGCATACTTTACAGACTGGAAATTGCTTTACTTGGAAATTGCTCTATAGCTTTGATAATCCACTTGGTCTGCAAGCTTCCCAGTCTAAAGCTTAGTTTCCCAGATCAGAGAGCTCAACCAGACTGCTCAAAGCAGAGCAGAACAGACTTTTTCTCCCATGGGATCTTTCACTCGAGGAACCATGGTGTTTATTTCCAAAAGAGTTGAGTAACTTTTGTGGACTACATTTTACTAGGGAAAGCAGAAAGGGAAAATATTAGGCTGATATGACTTAAAGAAGCACTGCAGGAAGAGTATTTTGAGGTATTAAACACCATTACAAACTATATAGGCACCATTAACTCTCTGGGGATATCTGATGGTTGTTCAGACATGTGCAGTGAGCTCTCTCTCTCTTATACCTGTGATCTAGCAATTGTATTTGTACCAACTTTCATCTGCTCCCCCTTTCCTTTCTCTCGTAGAGCATTAACTCATACAGTTGGTATTTTAATACATTCAGTAGCTCATGTATTACTCCGAACAGCCTTGTTGATCAAAAAGTGTATGGTAACCCCTTCTCTCCCAGTGAGTCAATTCATGAACCTGGAACTCCTTAATGACAGATGATACTGTAACTAAGGGTGTGGCTTGATGAGTAATTTTCTCGCAGGAGTGCCAGCTTGAGCACTTGCTGTTCTCCAGCACACATGCACTTACACACACGTGCTTACTCCTACCGCTTTCATTGTGCAATCTCATGGCAAATCTATATGGGGAATTGTTCTAGCAGAAAATAACTCATTCGCAGGATCATGGTCCAGATTAGGCTCACTGTGTGACTATGCAAAAGCTGGTGCCCGCACAGCTTGTAGGACAGTAATAGCACTGCTGAGCCTCACAATTATCTCAATATGCAGGTACCTATGATACCAGGCAGAACGCGTGTTGCATGGTTCCCACTGCTAAATGAGCTATAAACTGAGAACAACAGTGACTGCTGAGTTATACAACAAACTGTGTATTCTCTTAATGCTCTGAGGTGTTATGGAAATACTAGGAAAGGAAAATAAAGGCTGTTAGGCTTAGAAGCATGTCAGATGTTAACCTCTGCCATTCTTAGGAAAGTCCATTCACAGAAATCCTGGATTTAGTGTAAATAAACTGAGTGCAACTTCTCACCTTGCCACAGTAAAAGATGTCTTCTCGCTTGATCCTTCCCTCTGCGATCTTCTCCCGGATGGCTTGTCCCACTTCGTGCTCATTGAAATAGACAAAGGCACCATCTATATGGCGGTAGCCAGTATCAATGGCAATCTTCACTGACTCTAGGCAGGTACCCTCGGGAGTCTAGCAGGGAAAGAAAAAGAATAAACATAGTTCCAGCTTCCTGCTTGTGTCTGTTGCCATGCTATAGAGTCAGTGAAGTACAAGAAATTTACAGTCTAACTATCCCTCACCCTCTCCAAACATCAGTGCTTCAACTTCTGAATAAAATGTGCTCTGCACTTTCCTGTCACACGTATTGAATTTGACTAAAAAGAAGAAATAAGCAGAAACTCTACTGGAAGAGTGAGTACAAGAGTCCTCAGAAAGCACAACTAAATGCATTTGGCATCAAAGTGATTTCAGAACTTCTTATCTGGATTCTGTGTAATAGCTTTCCTCAGCAGTTATTTGATAAAATCCCTTCCTTAAACAGAAAAGAGCTTTTTGGTGTAGCAGAGCTGGTTAGCCATCTATCTATCTGACCAGAACCTGTTTGAATATCTCATGACTCAGGAGAGCTTTCAGCAGAGCAGAAAGGAAGAATTCAGACATGACTTCCTTCTCTTCATACCAACTCACTGTTCACCATATCACCATCCAAAAGGTGGTAGTTAGGGAGGATCTACTGACCCAAATTCCCAGTTGTGGGCAGTTGTTACACAATTGGGTCAAGAACCAGCAGATGATTCAGCAGAAATTTTTAGGCCTCTTACTGCTTCAGTTTAAGATAAATTCAAGAAATCTCCTGATATGTCCAAATGACAACTATTTTGTACTCCATACTGCAGTTTACTCATCTTTACTGAAACTCAGAACATATTTTTTTCCAGAACAGCCCTGTTTCCCATTAGCCAATGTAGCAAGCAAAATGCAGATAGGCCAAACTAAGCAAAAAAAAAAAAAAAAAAAAAAAAAAAACAAACAAACAAAAAAAAAACAAAAAAAAACACCCATGAATTCCACTACAGTCATCTGACCTATCACCAAAATTGGGTTGAAAAAGTCTCATTGTTGCCACATTTTGCATAAGGAGGGGTCAGTTCAAAGCAATGATGGCTGAGGGTTGTTCATGACATATGGCAACAATGTTTTCCCACCGTTTTCATAGATATTGCTCTGCTGAGACAGGAACATCTGATCCACTCAAAGGAAAACTGGAACTGAGCAAGCCAACCCAGTGCTTTGAACGCTGCACCTGCTCTGCAGCGCATTGCAAAAGCAGATCAAACATCTGCCTTGAGGCAACACCACCTAGAGCGTCAAGGCAGAAGAGCCAGCTTCAGTTTTGCTTCTGCCAGGAGTAAATACCAAAAGGTGAATTTTGCTACCTCTAAGTACAGGGTCCAAGACCAAGTTTCCTCTCCCGTTTGGAAGGCAGGGGCCAGAGAGAACTGGAATGGACTGCAAGTATGAAGAGAGGTTGTCAAATTTCTTGTTTCTGCTGTGGTCAAAGGAAGGCAAAAAGTGGGACTGGCAGCTAGTGCTTTGGGAAGCAACTTTCCCCCACAGCAGTTGCTGTCTCCCTCCTAGCTGCAAAGCAGCCAACATCTTGGTTTTCCAGGATTTTGCTATAAAATAAGCAGCTGCTCTTCCATCACCTGCCTAACAGCCTCTTTTGCTCCAGGCCAAGAACAGCCCTGCCTGAGGCCACTTTTGCCTCATTGCTGCTCTGAGGCTCTTGGAGCGTAGGACAACAGGAGTGCCATTGGCCAGAAAGCTTAAACACACAATTTCTGAATGTGGAAACTGACTGTGAAACTCACTGCTCTGGGATGCTGTGGAGACCAAGGACATGCACCTGCCCCTTCTGCTTTCATGAAGGAGAAATCTATGGAGAAACCTATGGGGGATGACTGAAGAGAGGAGGTTCATCCTCTCTGCTGCTAGTAATCTCAGAGCCGGAGGCTGCTGGAAGAGGCGTAGGGATGCATCTCAGCCTGCTTGCTATACTCTCCAGGTTTCCCTCAGCTTTGTCCACTGGTGGACAGGACTGGATGGACTGTAACTCCGACCCAGAAGGGTCACTCTGCTGCAAAGCAGATGAAAAGCCACTCATGCTTACCCTGGCTTTTTACAGACCTGATGATGGGCTGAGAAGCACTATTTGTCATGATAGAGGCATTTAGAAAAGCTGTGATGCAACCTGGTCCATGTAATCGAGACAGACAAGGAAACGCTTGTTCAAATGCTTTGCTGTTTTCAGTGCAAGAGCCTCCCAAAGGCACACTCCGTCCCTTAGCTGCCAGTAGGATGTGATGAAGACCACAGCAGCTAAAGGCATTGAAGTACCAGTCAGTGGCTAGTTTCCACTTGGGGCACGCTCAGCAGTGTTACAGGAGTGCGAGGCATGGAGCAGTGACAGACTCGAACGTGTTCTGTGTGCTGTTGAAACCTGCGAGGGCAGGATTCGGGAAGGCAGGAGACAAAGGGCTTTGGCACGAGAATTACAAGTTTTCCGTTACTGGTAACACTCCCATCATATATCTACCTTGGCACCGAGCTGTAGCGTCAGATGCTAAGTTCAGGTGGACTAACAGAGACAGGGGGTCAAGTCAAAGCTCTTTGAGCTCAAGTCCAGATGAGTTATCCAAAGTTATCTAACGGAGAAATGAGGGAAATTATTTTCTACATAAAACCTGATTTTTCTAACAGCATGGCATTTAGACTCCTTTAGATTGTTTGATTTGTATCATCTGAGTGTATGAAAACAGAACACATTTCTTTTCTCAAGCTTTTTGGCCACTTTGTTCAATAGGAAAGTAGAAAGAATAGGCAAAAAAGGATATATTATCATACTTACGAGAACAGTATAATTTCAGACTTAAAGAGGAGAGGATGGAAGAGAGGAAAATGAGAAAGTTTGCTGTTGTAATAAGCTTAGATTGCCTTTGGCTGAATCAGTTAAGCTATGTAAGAGTTGAACTTCCATATATTTCTCAATCTTTTGCACGGAAGTTCTACATCTCTGTACAAATAACCTTGTGGAAGACTTCTATCTCAAGAATTAATCTTATTCTTTAAGGGGTTGTGGGGGCTTTCTTGGGTAAGGCCTTGATTGTCAAAGACAGGAGATGGGTTTACATGAAATATAAATATTTTCATTGCACTAGTTCGTTTACTCTGGTGTGACATATTAGCTCCAACAGAGTCTGGTCTTAGAGGTTTCCGATAAAAAGAAAACCTAGGGAACAGTTTTCGGAAAATCCTGGCCCTATTGAACCCTCCCAGCTGAAGGTCGGGGAAATTTGCAAGCCAGGAAACTTTATACCATATGTTTACTTTCATTCTAATAGAGAAACTATCATCCCTAGCGTTTTACATATGTAATCCTTCCAAACTCTGCAGTATTGGGCTGTGTTAAACTGTGCTGGTGAGTTGCACAGGCCAGCCATGTTGTGGGTTTGTCGCTTTTAGGAGTGTTGCTCTATGTATCATATCTTATTCCTTTGTTTCCTTACAATCTTGAAGCTGGATGACTCAAATTACCACTACTTCATCTGTCTTGTCATGAGTTAGGGCACAACCCTTGACCTTCCCCTTCTACTCAGCTCTTTAGCCCAAGATACTTGATCTTTTCAATCTTTCATGGAAAGTTCTTTACCAGAACAGAATAGTTAGAGGCAGCGACCAAATCAGAGACTGCCAGCTAAGAACCCGCTATTACTTAAGTGCAGATAAATTGCAGATTAATTGTTCTTACATGTCCTAATGTATAAGGTTTGCACTTGTATTACAGCTCTCGGTGGAGCAGTGACTCACAAGCTGACTAGTCGCAGAACAACAATCCCACCTACTTCTAGCAGGGGTGTCAGACCTCAGCAGTCCTAATTCAATTTATGCATGTTGTACGCAACACAAAATGCTGTATATTCATTTCAGTTAGGCCTTCCTATGCATTCTCACGCTACTTTTCAAACAGACAGGGCTTGGTCTTTAGATCAGCACAAATGCTTGATGGCACACTAAAATTTCGTGGTATTAAAAGTCTTTAGGCTTTGTCAGTAGTAATTCAGGAGGCTTGGCCTTAAGACAAGTCTTTGCTTCTTTATTACTTTTTACTTAAGTGTAGATAAGAGGTATGCTTGATCCTTAGCTATAATTAATGTTTCATTTTCTAATCAGTCTTCCCTGCAACCATGCTCCTTTGATCAAGGATTGTTATTTTAGAACTGGAATTTTATAACCACTTGTACACTGTAAGTCAGATTTTTATCTTCACTGCTCCAACATTCAGTCACTAGTGTGTGCCAAAAAGATCTGAAATTTATTACATATATTCTGATAAAAGAACAGCTGCTCAGGTGATTAGAATCACTTACTCTATCACTAATAAGTTATTTAATACCATCTAAGTTATTTTTAAGATTATAGAGTTTAAGGAAACAAAACACACAATTATTTCCTCTATCAATCTTTTCGATAGTTTGTAAACCTACTGATTTACAACCAAGCATGACAGGTTGTACCAATATTCACTTCCTTCAGGTTGCGCGGTAAATAAAACTGTCGGGAGGCTAGAAGGAACAGGCTCAGATTTGTACCTTTACTGAAAGAAAGGAAGGAGCAACTTGGCCTCCTTTCCACAGATGAAGTAGCCAACTGGCTAGTCACCACATTTTATGAATCTGAAAATGCAATGTGCTCCATCAGTTCTGTCTGTCTGAAAGGGTCTGCTCTCTTTTCCTCTGAGACCATGATTTTTTTTAATGTTTATTCCAGACAACTCCTGTTGTCTGGAAGCAGACATTACATCCCACTTCTTTGTCAAAAACTAGTCACCCTCCCTTGAAAAATGCATAGCTTCACTTTTGCTCCCAATTACATGTGATCAAGCAACCAGAGAATATTTTTTGTGCACACATCCCCATGAATATTACAGTTTCCTTTCAAGTAGGATAATATTTGCTTAGCGGTGTTTGTGGTAGTCCTACTCATTCCTGTTACTTAGTGCTGCACTTTCCCTTCCTGCTTCTGTTCTGCTTTTTCTATAGCATCCTTTTCTGGTCTGTTCTTTCTGCGAACTATCCTGCTGATAGAAAGGGATTTTTGGTTAACTCCAAAGGCAAAGCTAAGAAAAGCTGTTAGTGACATAGTGCAGCCCTGAAAGACCACATAGACAGAAGAAGGTTTCACAGGCAGTGCTTTCCAAAGTCTTAACATCACTATATTCACTTATTCTTTACTGGTTCATACAGTGAAGGGAAGTGGAGTCTGTCTGGCGCTCTCGCATTCTGCTGCACCTCATTTCACATGTGCAGTTTTATTGAGTTGCATCAGTCTTGGCAGCCCACGAGAGCTGAGGAAGTAACACACCAGGGAATAAGCAGTTTGCCTTAGTCCTGAGCTGCTCATCTGGTTAGTGTGGTGTTATCCAGTCCCTGCCTTGCGAGACTAATGGTCCTGGGAGGAAGAGCTTGAGGTGTTGGGGAAGACAGGGCCACCTCCTGCAAGAATCTGAATTTAGCTATAGCTAAATCAGGACAAGAGATCGAAGCTGTGGGCTAAGTCCTCCACTCCTAACTTATAATTTAAGATGTGAAGCTGCTGTTTAGGAATCTTAGTCAGCTAAACACAGGAAGAAAAAAGTAGGTACATGCCAGGGCTCGGAGTCTCCTTCAGAGAGCTCTGCAGTCACGAATAGATTCTTATGCAAAGTTTCTAGAAGTACAGTTGCTTATTTCCATTTGCCTGTTTTCTTGACAAACTGGCAAGGAGGACTGGCTTAAGAAGTCAGGAATGGAGCAGAGAAAACATGTGTAACGAAGGTATTACAGGAAAGCAAAAGTCGAGTTTAGAAAGCCAGAGGATATGAGCCACACAAGGGAACATTCTTAGAATTGTTTAATCTTGTAAAGGAGAAGCTGTACCGTACACCTCTTTCTTGGAAAATGCAACCACCAGCACATCTCTCTCTCTTGCATGCAGGAAAAACTGGCTTGCATCCCCCGGAAGTATTGGCAACCACCATCCAGGAAACAAAATACAGATAAATGGTCTCTGCAAAAACAGGTAGAGCTAAGAAATGAGGTAGAGAGCACAGTCTGCAGCTTTTGAGATGGGCACTGAGAGGCAGAAGCTGCTGTGCTGGCACAGTACTTTGCTCTATTTTATGCAGTGTGTTACCTTAGGCAGCAGATGGATATCAAATGCACCCACAGAAGAGGGGGAACGGCGATGTTCTCCATGTCATGTTGCAAGGGAGTGTGGACAAGAGGTGTCTTTCTCCACTAGCCTGAAGTTCCTCAGTCAGTGTCCTGAAGCATGAAGTTTGATCACCCTCACAACACCAACTTAGATTGCATAATGAAAGTTTTAGCATTTCTAGAATTCCTCTTACAGTGTTATTCTAGGATTTAGCCAAAGCTCTGTTCAGGAAAACCTTATTATTATGGCTGGCAGAGACTACTGGAGTTATTTTTACCAGAGGAGTTAAAGATTACAGAATACCCAGTTTTAAGATTGTTGCAACAGAAGTTGCCCTTAATGCAAATTAATTTAATGCAAAGGCTAGGGTAAAAGACTACCTTGTTCTTCTTGTCACAGCTCGAAGGTTAAAACAAGTCTACCAAACGCTGTGCACACCTGAGTCCCAAGCTAACTGTTCCAGCTGAGTGGACTATGACAGCTTTTGAAGCACACAGTAGGAGCTGGCCAGCCCTAGAAAACACGTAACTGCAAGAGTGGACACTATCAAAACATCCTTCAAACAAATATCTCATCCCAGGGATACATGAGGGACAAGGGAAAAGACGAAGCACTAGCTTGTGCAATAGCAGAAAAGAAACAAAAGGTTACTGGTAGTTCTTCCACTTCGTTCTTCCACTTCATTCCCTACAGTTAAAGGGGAGAGGTTTCTGGCGCCAGTTTGCAGAAGTGTTGGCAAAGGCAGATGTAAAGCCCGGGGAATTCCACCACCTAGTTAGCTGAACCAACAGAAGTTGGCTTTGATGAAGCCTGAAGAGGCATTTTCTACACAATGTTTTTCGGTTTTGATGAATGTGGCCTCCTAGGTCAACCAAAGACAGAACCCAGATGTTAGCTTCCTGCATGGGCTGCAAGAACACGCTTATGCTGTTCTTCAGGGAACTGCAGTGAATCAAGGACACATGGGAGTACAAAGTCGCATTTAACGTATGGAGTTACTCAGGGCCATTTTAGAAAATGGAGTAGGTTTGCCTGGAAGATAGGGCTCTAATTGTTCTTGCCAAAAAAATTATCTTTCTCTTCTGTTAATGCTGATGACTCACTTGTAAGCACTCAAATTTTCCCCTTCTTCAACAGTGCCAGTGAGTCCCTCTCCTGAGATTTTCCTTGAAGACTCATCTTCGGTAAAAGAACCATCAGAACTTTTATTTAGATAAAATGGCTTTCCTTGTGGCTCTGGAACAGCCATGAAAATGCAGTGTGCTCAGAAAGACAGAGAAAAAGAGAGAAAATATCTTTATCTCAATGTTTGAGCTTGATATTGTTGCATTGGTAAGAGTTAGCTTTGCAGTTTTGGGAAGAGAAATATATTGAAACAGCTAGTGTTTGTCACTGCCTGACATAGCTGTGGAATGTAAAAGGTCTGCTTCCTCTGGTTACTTTTCAGACAGGAATCTCTAAGACTACTTTTTGGGAAATGCTACTGTCCTAAAAGCTTATCTGGATTACCCTTCTGTTCCTTTTGTGTCTGGACTGTTTAAATACAATTCCGTCCTATATCACAGTCAGACATCTAGCTCAGTGGGTTATGCAAGCATCTAACATCTACTCTCTGAAAGACACACAGAGTCCCAGCCAAAGTTGTCATCTCCAAATGTTGTCTTGCTCTGGGAACGTTTCTCTCCGGAGCAATCCTGTGTGTGTCCAAGTCAGCATGTGTCGGCACAGTGCTCAGGAGCCAAGTGACACAGTGCCAGGTTGGCTGGAAGAGCCAGCCCCTCGACTTGGATTAGAGAGGCATCGCTGCGCTGGGGCCAGGTGATTATATGGTTGTCAACAATTTCATTAGTGGAAGTGCTCAGGTTTGCAGGACAGGAATACATCTCTTGGTCCTGACATACTCTGAAAGGATTTTTCATGTGGCAGCTAAAGTGTGACCACAGGTTACAGGCTTTAGCTTTTTAAGAAACATTTTCTTAAAGCTTATAATTTAAGGCATGCTTAGGTTTGGAGGAGAGGGGAAGTAGCTCTGAGTGCAGTCTACTCAGGGTGAACTAAAAATTTTGCCGCTTTCTGAGAGTAAAAACAATTTTGTGACCACTTCGTTCAGAAGTCCTCCACTGGTCGATGGACTTCGTAGCTGGAAAGTTAGTCTTTCAGTTGCCCTCCTCTGCAAGGATGGCCCCAGGCTCAACAGGAATTTTACATGTTGACCATTTCAACAAATGCAGCTTTTGGTCTGCCACACATGGTTAGACACTAATTGTGTTCATAGCTAGAGTCGCCACAGAAGCTGTTGGCACAATGTAGGGATTAGTCATGCTATCAATTTGTTTTCTATTAAACTTTAGGATTCATAGAAATGAAGGACCTCACAGATTTTAGCAGAGAAGGTACATGGAGGCGAATAGGTATCTCTGCTGATTCCATAGTGTCTTAGATTCATGGTTTTGGGGCAAATCAAACTTGTGAGAACATAGCTTATGTCCTCAAGAGAGCTTTATGCAAGAATCATTTGTCCAGCTTGACACAAGGTCAAATACCATTTTGTCAAACCTTACTTTCTGGTAAAAGGACACTTCTGAGACAAAAACTAGGAATTTTTGAGCTTGCCACATTTCAGGAGGGAAAAAAAAGCCTTTCCTGATATACAGTTTTATCTAATTAGATGACTTAACTTAATGAGATAAAGATGCAATCTTTCTTTTATGCACGCCAAAAATGTTCCATTGTATAACATGAAATTACAAGGAGTTAGCAGGAATTGAGGCGTCGAGAGATGGTTGCAGGGAGGAGTGGAGACATTACAGCCAAGCACCAAGTTCAAAGATTTGAAGGCACAGAAACAAAGAACTGCTCCAGCAGCAAAAGAGAAAAGTTGTACGGCAGAGCAGAAAAGCCTAATACAAGTGCATTTTGTAGGTGGCAAATATATATAAAGACATATATAAAAGGGAGTTTTAAGATGTGTCACACAACTTTAAGCTTTTTAGTGAAAGTCAGGGATTAATGCAAACTTTGAAAATCTTTTGATTTAGTGCATTTTCCTACTTCGTACTTTCACCTATTCTTCTATTAATATTAGAGGAATGATCTGTGAAAAGCAGGATCTTAAGTGCTTGTCCCTCATCCTCTGGCAAGGATCTCTGCCATCTCTGTAATAAACAGCAGGGATGGATTAAGACTACAACACAGTTCAGAGCAATGGAAGCTTCTCAAATCCTCCCGCAGATGCCTTCTGCCATCATTCATTTATTGCTGTGCTTTTGGTCGTGCTTCCAAAAAAGCAGCCAGAGAGCCACAGTCTTCTGGTGCCCACTAAAAGCTGATGCTGCTACTGCATCTCATGGAGGCATTTGCAGGCCAAATAACAAGAAATTCTGCTTTTATCCACACTCGGCAACTGAGTCTTGCCAATAACTGTGACGTAGTCAAGGAGTAAGCAGTGAAATCTGACAGATTAAGCAATGAGCGCATCGCTCAGCACAGGTATATTCGTAATGCAAGGAAAGGCATGCAATTTACTGTCTGTGCAAGCAGAATTGTCTGAGTACTGTTCAGTCCTTCAAGTATTAAACTAATGAAGTTGTGTCATAGTTGGATGACCTTGCTACAAACATATGGTGTATGGACAAATATTATCTAGTGTGAAGACTAGGCTAATAGTTTACTAGCAAACAGGCAGGAACCTCTAGGGCTTGTAACTGATGGGCACAGCTCTCTTCCTGAGTTGGAGTAATGTATCTCCTTTCTTTCTGGCCTTGCCTCAGATACATAGATCTCAGTATGGTTTTAGGACTTCTTCAGAGGCCAAGGAAACATTAGACCAACCTCTGAAACATCTCAAAAATCCCAATCCTGAAAGACAATATGTTGTTATATGTAGGCCAGTCACAGCTCTGCTGCTCCAAAGCAAGATTCAGGAAGGCAAGACAGGAAGAGTCAGTACAGCATGAGATAATTTCTGCTCAGAAAGCCAGTGGTGTTCACCAAAGGGACTATAAAGAGACACAGCATCCTTTGGGGAAGCTGTTTGGGGAACGTGGCCCAACAACTTCAAAAAAAAAAAAAAAAAAAAAAAAAAAAAAAGAAAAAAAACACCTTTTCTGTGTGTATCACTTATTTTGCTTCTTAAATTCACAGGATAAATATATGGCTCCAAAGCCAAACATGCCAGCTGACTCCCTCCAGTTCTATTCAGATCAGATTCCCACTGCCCTTTCCAGGGACAAAAAAGGCGAAGCATTTCCCATGCGTGCATCCCTGGTGATTTCATACAGAAGCATAACAATTAGTTCATTAAAGAGCTAACTTCAGATTCTTAATATATGCTGTCTTCAAACACATATTCATTTGTAACTCTTCATGTCAAGAGGACTGTAGTATTAAAAAACATTTTTTTTTCAAAAATAAATTGTGGAAAATAAGCTGAGGCTGTAAGGACATATGTTATAACAGTACCTACTCTTGTCACTGCCTCTTTTAGCTTTTCCAAGAAAAAAATCTAGAAACTGAGTGTAACAGGAAGTTTACCTCAGTATGAAGAAAGCAAACAGCTGGAGAAGTTTGTAGGCATAAAATCAGGAAGTTGAAGCCTACACACTTCAACCCCTTCTATAGAGAACTCAGACATCTCTCTCTCCTTTGAGGGACTTTCAATATATGATCTCTCCCAGTAGATCCCACAGATACATCATCCTTCAAATATAGCTTTGGGTCGCTTCCTCCACAAGGCACCTGAAATTGTTGCTTTCTCCATGTTTCAGGAGTTGGCAAAGGGTAGGAGCAAAACAGAAACAATTAAATCTTGTGTAGTTCCCCCTTATTGCCTTGAACTGCCTTGAGGCAGTTCAAAAATCTGAATTGCCTCATGTAAATAAATCATTTACTACCCATCTTGACTTAGAGGTAGTCTATGGCCAGTTCCAAAGAAAGGCAACCTGCAGCAGAGATTATTCCACAAAATCAAGAATGGCAAAAAAAATTAGGTGTGTGTACTCATATGTGAGAAAGTTTGAAGTATAAAAGGTACTATTTGAGCACTACCCACTTTGCTTCGTTGCTGGGCCCCTGCAACCAAAAGTTATTCTACTCAACTTCTAGCTTGGGTGTAAGAAGTATTTCAGGGTGCCAAAACAGTGTTTTGACTTATCCAAAACAGATTTTTCCCTGGTTGCTCAGACTGCATGTGGGAGTCCTGGATGAGCGTTTTCTCTCCCTGATTCAAAACAGCAATTTGTTTTTAAACAAAATGCAGACCGTCTAAGCATCCTAACACTCACAACCGTTGCTCCGTAGCAGTTTAGGGTTTAGGGGTCTTTTTCCTTCTTGGTGAGATATCATGCAGTGCTCTTGGGGTGCTCTCATTCCAACTCCATGAAGGAAAGCTCAGGGGTACCCACCCCCGCATCCTTTCCTACAGGGAGCACCTTCCTCTCCAACTTGCATGTGTTTCTTCTTGTCTGACTGGAGCTACCACACACTCCAGGGATCATGTTATTTTCCTGTGCTCTGCGATATGAGTTTAATCCCTGGGGCCACAGCAGAGGACTGAGACTGGTTTCCCACAGCCCGTGTGGATTCCTTACCAACCGGCTATTCAGGGAAAGGCAACTACTACCTCCAACTGCTTTAATAATCTTTTGATTCCTCAGCTTGTACTGCCAGTGCCCAAAATGAAATGCTTTGCCATTTGTTTTGCCTGAAACTATTCCATGAAACTGCTTCCAATTTATGAATGGGTTTGGCTACCTCAGAACCTCATTTTTAGCAAAGCAGCGACTTGCCAAAACCCTTACCCGGTGCTATTCTTGAGCACTTTGCCCAATCTTATGTTTCAGAAGCACTGCCTGTGTATAGTGTGGTTGCTGCAACCTTCCCTCCAAGCCCTCTCCTCCCTCAGTCAAAACAGGAAGGCAGGAGAGGAGTCGCGGCCAAGGCCCCTTGACCTTCCCGGGAGGCAGCCAGTATTTATGTGTAGGCACTGGCTTGACGATCCGAGCGGTGATGACAGGGATGAGTTATAAAGTGATGCTGGTATAAGTGTAGTTTTAACGAGGCGTAGGATTTCCAGGATTTAGGATTGTTTTTAGCACCTTTCCTCCCAGCGCCGGCCCCTCCCCGCTCCCCTGCTATCGTTCACTCCGAGGGCTCCGCCGGCCCCTCTGCGGCACGAGGCGCTGCCGGGGCTCGTCGCGACGGGCTCCACGTAACACCCCGGGCACCGTCCCCCCGCGCCTGACCTCTCCCCCCTTGGTCCCCTCGCAGCTGGCTGGTGCCCGGGGAGTTTTGGGTCGGCCAGCGGCGTGGGGGCCCTCAGGGAGGGAAACCTGGAGGCCGCGCATCTGCTGGAGCAGCTCCGGGCGGCACGGGGCCTCGCCAGGAGGAGCCTCGCAGGCAGGCAGAGGCTGAACTGGCCTCAAACTTTAAAGCTGCTCCGGGGGCCTGGATATTCCAAATTCACCACTCCTGCTGCCATCCCCCCTTGGATCTGTCAGAGAGGGGATGCTTGGAGGAAGAGATGGAAAAAAAAGGAGCAGTCAGGGGCTGAAATTCTCAACATTGTGCTTGAACCCATGCTTGCTAGGACCAGCAGCCTAATTTATGGTGGGCAGGACTCTAATACCACTCACACATTTTCCTCCCCACATGAAGGAGAGCATAAAACTGATTTCAACTCATTGGAATCTGCACCAAAAAGAGAACTAAGCTTTTAGTTTTAATATATTTATTAGCTACTCTTAAAAATGCAAATAGAAAATACCAATTAAAGCAGCAAAAAAAAAAAATTTTAAGTGCTTTTCTGATAGACAGCCTTGATTTATTACTACTTCTATGAACCAGTGAAGAAGAGTCCTTTCTTTGCACTAGCAGGTGAGCTGACAGCAAATGCATTCCCTGCATTTTCCTGCTCTGCTAGGAGAATAGGGCAAAAAGACAACCTCCCTCCTCTTCCCCCCAGCATTGCACTAGTCGAGTTTTCAGTCTCAAAGAATTATCTTAATTCTTATAATTCCGACCTACACCCAGTCAGAAGAAAAACTCCCTTTCACTTGCAGGGGAAAAAGCTTTCAAGAAAATTAAGCTAATTATCAAATAGACCTTTCACAATGGTCCAGCTCTGTTCCACTTGAGTGGTGGCTTCACTGAGTCACTGAGCGGGGAAGCCTGTGCACACGACCAATATTTGGTCAATAGATTTTTCCTGCTTTCTTTTTTTTTTTTCTTCTCTTGTATGCATTTGTGTGTATGTGTTCAGCATTTCACAACCGCACTTTTCTTCCCAAGTTTTCTTCAGAAGAGCAATTAAGTTATTTAAGACAGGCTGGGCAAGCTGCTGACACACTTCGCTTCTGAGCGCGCGGCTCTGCAGTTTATCTTGACAGAGCCCAAAACACAAACGCTGGCCTCCTGCCTCCGTTTCCTTGTAACCAGCCATCAGAGAAACAGATTTCCCCACTTCTCTGCTAACTAGATATGCCTGGTTTGCTTAACCAGCAAGTGCATTCCTGCACTTCAGGAAGAACGCTCTGCGCTCATTACGAGCTACTGGGCCGCGGCACAAAATTGAGAAAACAGATTTGTTTTGGACAGCCCACTCTGATGCGGAGGTGCCAGGGTGAACAACCTTTGAAGAAAATCTGCGTTCAAGAGCAAGATGAATAATCTGACAAGTGAATGGCTCTGTATTTTATATCAGCGTGCAAAATGACTGGAAGTTGCAGGGATCTGACTCACGCACAGAAATAGCACCCTGGGAACGGCCGGTCCTGCCACCGCCACCACGAGCTGCCCTCACTGTTGAGGAATCAGCGGCTCAGACGCCGCTTCTTAAGCGATTCGGCCACAAAAGGTTACAACCCGGTGTTTGGGGGAAGCGTGTCAGAGCTAGTTTTTAACTTTTCTTTTTAAGGCAGCCCTTGAAATAGCCATGAGTCGTCACAAACTCCTTCAGCTCTCCAAGCAAGAGGATGGAAACCCTGCCAGGCATCCCCCGTGGAAGTGGTGCCAGTCGCAAGTCAGCGCTCGGCGGCGCAGCTTGTCCCAGCTCAGCCCCGCTCTGCTGCCAAGGCAAGGGGTGGGCACAGCCCCTCCGATCTCTCATCAGGCAAGCAGGCTTTCTGAGGTGAGTGAGCTTTAAGCTATGACCTGTTTAAGTGTCCTGCCCCGTTATTGATCTGCAGCTGCAAACAGTTCGGCAACCACTCCGCCAGCTGCATTCTGCAGTGAGTTCCTCTGCTCAAACACGCAGTCCTAAGCCTACGCTAGCGCTTCAGTTCCTCTGAATAGCCACAATAGTTTTTCACTTGCTCTTCTTAGAAAAAAATGGGGCTTTTGCAAGTGCCTTAGAAGTGCTTCTTGACTTCTCAGCTCCTCCTCTGACCAAGAGCTTGCTAGCATGCTTACCGTGCGCAGAGGGAGACACAGCTCGGAATCAAACTGCTACAACCGTGGAGAGAGGAAGAAACAGGGGATGCAGACGTGCACCCATCCTGAGCAAGGGTGCAGGTATACAGCAGCTTTAGCTGCTCCAGATTAGAGATGCAGTGGCTGTGCCCTGTCTGCCCTATGCTTTCTCCTCTCTTCTGTTGGCGGAACAGGTCCCTGAGAAGGGCTGCGTCCAGGGGCTGAGGCAGCTGGAAATCCACCCTACCTAAAAATGGCAAGTTTTTGCTGGAGCAGCTCCCTGATAAGGCTCGCTGCCCAGCTGCACCCGCAGGAGGGTAGAGGAGGGAGCACGACCATGCAGGGCTGGGGGAGAGCAAGCAGGAGTGTGAATGTGAGGCTGGAGAAGTCTGAGCTTCTGCAGAATGAACCCGGGGCAGGTTCACATCGCTGCCCAGGCAGCTGCCTCGGGGAGTGGGAATCCCACACACCTCTCCACTCCTCTGCTGGCGGGTTAATTTTCCACTCAGTTCCCCGATGGTTTCAGCTAATTCCACAGCTTTTCCCAGGATCTCCCAGGAGTGCAGGTGGGAAGCACAGCAAGGCAGGAACCCCCTTCTGGAAGCAGCCTCACTTATGCCAGCTTTAAGCTGCTGCGCAATTGCAACTTGAGGGCTAAAGGCACTGTATCTGGGAAGAGGCACGTCAAATCTGCTCGGAGCAATTTGGTCACTGAATTATGTAACATTCTGCTTTGCTACACTGAAACTCTTTTTAGATATCTGAAGTTTGGTTCCTTAATGCTTACTCAAGGAGTACCCCTAGATGAAAATGTCTTAAATAAATAAATAAACTGTAGTGATGCAGGTGGCAGCACCCATCCCCTGAACTGTAGACAGTGTTGTCACCCCCTGCTCCTCGCTGGGTACAGTACAGCCAGAACTGCAGCATCAGGGACTTGTGACACCCTTTCTGAATCACTTCTGCAATGCCTACAGCAAGGTTCATTGAAAATCCTTCTTTTACATTGTGATTAATATGCCATAGTGCAACTAGGGATTGTTAAGTGACTTTAATCAATAATTTTATTTTTAAAAATATCTTTTAAAATATCTTGTGGCATTGTGGTACACATAATATGGCAATATATATGGTACACACAGTATTGCATTGCAGTTCTGATGCTATTTTACAGGAACGGTTCTCGCCACGATTTCTCTTTTCTTCGAAAGAGAACAAAGACCAGCTCAAAGATCACTCAGTTTAGGAGGGTGCAAGGCAGCAGCTAATGAGCTGGCTTTGCACTGCCAGGCGCTCGGAGGACCAGTTCATCAGGTGAGCTCCCACAATTTCAATGCAGCTGAAACTGCAACAGTTAGATGGGATGCCTGCCCGGGACACTCGAAACCAAGGGATTTGAGGACGCTTTGGCCGCTGGCATTCAGCTGTTGGGAGCCACAGGAATCAGGATGTAGGAATTTGGGTCTTTGTTTCAGGAACATTCCTTGGAAAGTGTCAGCGCCGGCTGCGAGATGCTCCCAAATTCCTCATCTTATCTGTGTCCGGCACAGCGGGGCCCCACAGCGAGCCCGAGCGCCCCGAGGCTGCCGCCGCCGGGGGGCTCCGCGCTCATCACGCGGCAAATTCCTCCCCGTTACCGTCCCGGCTGCACTGGACCCGCGGGGTCAGCCCGGGATGCGGCGGCAGCGCCGGGTCCTCCCCGGCCGCGGCTGCCCGCGCAGGGGCAGCGCAGCGGCGCTCGCAACTTCGGCGTTGCGCGGGCGCGGCGAGCGGCGGCGGCACGAAGTTGCCACACTTAAACAAAAAAACAAAAAAACAAAAAAA
>VZSV01000032.1:1792383-1828875 GCA_013398735.1 Nothocercus julius
GCCCCGCGCGGAGCGAGCGCCGGGCCGGGCGCGTCTCAGGGAGGGCTCTCCCGTGGAGGTGCAGAACCCCCTTCTCGTTACTATTATTACTGCTTTTTAAACCCCGCGCTCGGGGTACCAAGAAGCGCGCTCTGGCCAGTTCCTCCCCCTGCCCTCTAAGGGCTACGGGCCACAGGTTGAGAAGTGCTGCTGTAGGAGCAAGGCGGACATGCAGGAAACCCTCGGGGACTGCTGAGCAGTTCCTACGCCTGGGCAGGAACCCTGGGCTCCGGCAAGCGGCTCAGCTTCCTCGCAGGCTGCTGCTGCAGTAGTATGTTTCCTACCGGCGATACCCCAGAAGGGGACAGCGTCTGTTCTGAAATGCCGTCCAAGGCTCTTGCTGTCCTGTGACGCTCATAAAACACATGGGGCGATGGCTGTACGGAGATGTCCCCTGCCTTGAGCTCTGCATCCTGCACCTGCGCCTTCGCTGAGCTCTCACCGTTTCATCTTGAGGTATAGAAACTCATGTGCTTTCTAGATCAGCCTGGCGTTAAGCTCTCAGAGGACACAACTCCTCAGCCCTACAAAAGCCCTTTGCCTGCTACGGTATTTTCTCTCTTCCTACCCCACTCTTATCTTTCTGTGCACTCTGGTAGTCTATCAAGGAAGCAATTCAGAAGGGAGTTAATGAATCCATCAAGATAAGCTACCTCTGCACTGCTCTTGAAGTCAATAGATGCAAACTATGTTGCATGTGGGGGAAAGGGGTAGCTGCTATTAAGGCTGGGGACTTTCCTGCTGAGCACCCTGCCCCGAGACCCTTTTACATCAGCATTATGGATTGGGCATGGGCACCTTGGGCAGACAGGAGAATCGCTGCTTCTGCTGGCAGGAACGTGCCAAGCAACTCATGCCTGAGCACGAGCCCACTTGATCCCTGCCTGGAAGTTACCGGATAGCCAGCGCATGCCGCAGGCCAAAGGTAGCGCGCCGTGACATCAAACACTCCTTGGGATGCGAGCCGAGCGCTGCTCAGGCTTCCCCTTCTGGCGGTGCTTCCCCGGGGACGGCTCAAGGCACTGAACCAGCTGTGCGGTGCCTGGGTCTTCGTCTGAGTGGGGAATGACCAGGGCAAGGGCACGGCCGCGCTGCCGTCACGGCGGGCACTGCAGCGTGGCGAGACCCCGTCCGCACTTCGCCGTGAGCGAAGGGCACAGGGAGCGTCACATGGAGGACAGGAGCCCCACGACCTTGTCTGCATCTCCCAGTGGTTCCTATGCAGCTGGCTACTGTTCTCGTGCTCATCTCTTCCCTGTACACTGAGCACAACCAAGCACAGGCGGACAGCGTTGAGGCCGCATCTCTCAGCTGCGGTCTTGGAGCGACAGCATCTCGCAAGCCCCCTCCAGCTCCTCCACAGGCCCCCCCTTCCTGGCAGCTCGCGGGGCTCGCGGCGCGGCTCGCCCATTCGTACTGGGCTCGGAGCACGTCCCGCTCCGGCGCCGGATCCGCGCGTGCCCCGACCTGCGTGTGAGCTGCAGCGGGGCGGCCCACGGCGCCTGCCGACCCAGGTGCGGGCCAGCGAGCCCAAGGAGACCTGCTGGCCGGAGCAGGCTGGCTTGATACGCGATAGCCCCGAGCGACAACTGCGGCAGAGGGACTGCCGGAGTCGCCGTGAGTCACAGACAAGCGATCCCGGGCAGGAGATCAACAGCAGCTTCTAGGAATGGCCGGGAAAGCTGTCGGGCGCCAGGCATGGCCAGCCGGGTTACCCAAGGTTGGGTTGCCGGCAGGAGTCACCTCTCCTCCCGATTCACCCGAACAGGGCACCTGCCCTCAGAAAATCTCCTGTGCTGCTCAGGGGGGTGGTAGAAGGGCAACCCCCACCCTGACACACATGCTCCATGCTGCAGCTGAGAGCAAACAGCATGAGCACGTTTTACACACGCAGCTTTTAGATTCCCTTAGCCTCCCTGTCCTGCTGTTTTTAGTGCCTTTGCAGCTTTTATACGGAAACCAGGAAAAGAGAAAAAATATATATATATATTTTCTATTTACAGCAAAGTTACTAGCCTGAAGTCGCCCTGCTTCATAGAAACTGGAGATACTAGTACATCTTAAAATGGCAACAAATACCCTTTGAAGAACCAAGAAAGTCAAATAATGCAGTCAGGAGCCTTTTCCATATAATTAGTGTTAGCAACAATTAGTGCTAGTGGTTCAGGGAAGCACAGTACTCCGCTTCAGACTTTAAATGACTTAGCCAGACTTTTTACAAGGACATAGTATCTAGCAACCCAAACTGAAAAACAATGCAAGTTTCTCGAGGCAAAGCTTTGGCCGCTGGTGGTTGTTGATCAGCAACTATTCAGAAGCTTTTATAAAATGCAGATGTGATCCCAGTCCATTCTCTAGGAAACAAAAACAAGGAGATTTCAGCCTGGCCTGATTTGCAAGTAATGAGAATTAGCATCCTATCAGCACGAGTTCCCAGTCTCCAGCAAAGCACACAAAAACAGCTTGAAAAGCCACTAAGGCAGATTCAGGATTCCTGGATTGATGGTGCAGAGTTTTATAGCTAGATTAGTCATCTCAGACAAGAAAAGAGTGGGATTTTGAAAAGTAGCAACTCACACTTAAGATTGCTTTCTGCATAAGCACACAAACATAATAGAGACAGAATGTAAAGAAAAAGTAGGGTTCTAGTTTTCTAAAAAAGGAAAAGTAGGTCAGACATCTGAGTTTCTTTAATGTTAAAGACTGCAGAATTCCCAGGTGAAGAAAGTACTTAACAACCCCGTTACCTGAGCAAAACTTGTCAGCAATCTTTTGAAGTGAGGAATTCACCCCTTCTCTCAGGTAGTATCAAGTTGCTGAGTATCCCAGGAAATGGAGAAAATGTGACCTTTAAATATAGCCTCTGCAGTTTGGGGAAGAAAATAGAAGAAGGAGAAAAAGAGGTGCAGATTTGAAAGGGCTGCCCTAGCATTCTTCTGGGTTTCAGTTTTTCTCTGAGATTCCGTTATTTTCTGTTTTAGCAAGCTGTTGTTTTGAACAAGGGAGATGTTAAGAACAGTGTTCTCCTGGATTTTGTGAATTTGGAGGCGTTTGCATATGACAGTGAGTTCCAGAGCTAGGTGACCCACAGGGCCAAAGGAAAAAACAGCTTTTCTAAAAGGAAGATGGCAAGTACTTTTATAATACATATAATTCTTTATTAGGTAAAGAGGGAAAATTGCTACACCCTTTCTGTTTTCTGCACGAGTTGTGTTTCCCTCCACGTGTAGTTATCTGCTAGAGCATATTCTGCGTGTGTTTTCAGTTAAAATTGCTTAAAACATGATCTTATAGTCTGCATATTTCCAGCTGAGTTTTTAATAACTCACATCAACTAGCATGCATCTGTTATGCTTGCAGAATACCCATTTATAATATACTTAAAACTATTTAACTTAGAGGTTTTGGTAGCATGTCATGACTAATATTTCTTTTCCTGTTTTTTTTTTCCTCGCTTTATATGATAAACCAGTATACATCAAGAAAAACTTCCCAAACTTAAACTTTCCAACCTATTTTTTTTTTTTTAAACTCTGTACAAAATAAGGTCTGTGCAGTGTATTGCAGAGAGACTATAAGCAAAGTGAGTTTTTTTCTTACCATTCTTTCTTTTTTTTCTGCATGGAAACAAATTGTATAACCTGAATGGCAGGACATGGCCTTTCTGGAAAAAAAAACATGTTGTAACATCTACTTACTTTATTCTCAGATGCCAGCTATCACTACATATGTCATAGTATAGTTCTCAAGGACACCAAATGAGACAAGTGATACCTTATATTGCCTGTGTAATTCCCTCTCTTTGTGGCCAAGGGTTTTCTCATGTGGGAGCGTTCATGGTCTTTTCCCTTTGATCATGTTTGTTGCACAACGAGTCTGATTACAGCAGGGATAACAGCCTGGGCTTTCTCGGGAGGTGAGATACAATGGACCTTCCTAGTGGTTTCTATGCAAACACTTTTCCCTAGCTCCCATTGCAGCATGTGAGCTGCTTTGCAAAAAATGAGGCACTTAAGTGACATGCTCTTGTTTACTTAAAGAATTTTTACATCTGTTAAGGACATGTCCTGGGTCAGTTCTGCCTTGAAGGCCAGAAATTTTGCTTGCAGATTGTACCTGACTTACAGCTTCACAGCAATGGGAGTGTGATATAACATGCCATCTTACTGGAAGCCTTCACTGCAAGACCCACGGAGCACCGCATATAACCTCCAAAGCCCTTACCTGGCCCCATTTTTCCAGCACTGCTACAGTACCACTGTTGGATGCATAAAGAGGAGACTAAGGAGAAAACGTGCCTAACACTTGTGCCCGAGGAGAGAATTAGGAAAATTCTTGACGGCTGGGTCGCTTATCCCCTTCTGCTTCGTATAAAGGCGCTGTGGCTGCAGCTGGGATAAAAGGGAAATTCCAAGGTATCCTTGACGCTGTTCCATTGCTCTTAGTAACACTGGAAAAGTTAGTCGAGCGCCGGGCTTTGATCAGTCCGAGGGCACTTGGGGAACGCCAGCAGCTGGTCTGCGTTACGCTCGCCCTGCTTGCAGCAGCGGCCGGGAGCGACGCGCAGGGCTGAGCGCGTGCTCGGGCAGCCCGTGCACCAGGTGCCGCAGGGCGCCGCGGCCCGCGCTGCCCGCGCTGGCGGCCGTGCGAACTGCCGTGGATGCTCTGCAGCTCCGCATCCACCCGGCTCCTGTGGGGGCTGCGGGAGCGGAGGAGCGCGGCCGCGGCGGGTGCTGCGCGAGCCGGGGCTTGCAAGCGGCGGCAGCCGTGCAGGAGGGCTTGCTGTCCCAGGCGGAGGAGAGCAAGCAAAGTCTCCCAATGTGAGAAGCGAAATTTGCTGGGCTTTTGAGGCTCTCTTCCCTACAAGGTTTCTTTTTTCTCGTTTCGGTCCATTTTGGCTGTGGAGCTATGAGTTCCTTTAGTCACCTCCAGAGACTGATTGGGGCTGGGCTGAAATGCCTTTTGCAGGACCAGGAGGTATAGGAAAAAAAAAAAAAGGCTCTGTCTGAAAAAGTAATGCTTTCATTTCCTCACCTGTGTCTTTTAAGAAGATAGTGTGGAGACCCTGACTCCTGAGCCTGTCGTCTTACTGGTACCGTCCTCATCCTCGAGTTCAACATTAGCAAGGCAACTTCAGCCAGAAGACAGCTTATTTTTTGTCCGAGGCAGATTACTGATGCTGTCACTTTCTTCTAGCAACAATATCTCCCTTTCTGCTCCGGAGCTGTCTGTGCTATGGCATAGTGACAGCCCTGAAGCTGGTGAGCGACGTCTCTCCCAACCCCTGGCAAAGGTCAGCGGTTGCATGGTGGCCTCCGGATTCCTCGGATACCAACTGCTGTCATGTGGGGAGGCATTAACCCTTGGCCCTGAGTGAGAGCCCCACATATCTCACCTCATTTAGCCTGGTCTGCTATTTGATTCTGCCCAGTATAAGGCTCTTTCTTTTGGCACCCTGCAAATCTAAACCCTGCCCTGGTGATTTCCAGCGTGCCTTCCTCCACCTGCTGATGCCGGTGGGAAACACTAGGCGCTCCAAATGATTCTGTGCAAGCAGCTCACTGTGTTAGTCTCTCATTTCAATTCAGGCTCTGGGGACAGAACAAGAAGTATCTTTGAACCTCAAGATGTTGCAAAAGCTTGAGACTTCTCCTGCCTCCTTTAATGCAGAACTTGGTCAGGGGCTCACCTTGCCTTGATACAATGCTCCTCTCCCAGCCACCATCCGTGCTGACATTGCACCCAATACATGGTTTATAACCCAGTACATGTTTTTTTTGGGTCCACCCTGCACATGTGGTCTTCTCAGCTCACTTATGATGAACTGTCATTTTGCATCCTTGCTCTGAATAAACAGATATGTTCTGTGTTGCCAGCTTTGGGAGTCCCGCTGACTCCCATTTGCCTAAAAGAAAGGGGGATTTCTTTTCCTTGCCTCCAGCAACAAGGAGACACACCCCACTGAGCTTTTGCACAGCAGAACACCTGGCAAATGGTGCCAGGATAAAATAGTGGGGAACAAACATCTGCAGTTTCCTCCTCTGCCTTGCGCCATTCAGAAGGCTGAAAGCAGCACTGGATTTGACAGGCGGCTCCCCAAGTGTCCAGCTGGGACCGCTCAGAGCACTTCAGGCTTGGAGACCCTCCTGTGAAGACTCTTCCTTTGAAGTACATCTCATTTGGGCCGGAGCCAGCGCCGGGGGAAGGAAATGGTTAGCTCGTAAAGAGAGTCCTGCAGGTAGAGCCTAGCAGCCCGCCGCTTGCTTTGCTCGCAGGTATTTCCAGGCGATGCTTTAAATATCGCCGGCACGGCGGGTTTTGCTGGTGCCTCCTGCTGTTGGGAAATGCTCTTTGAAAGCAGAAGCAGCTCAGAAGAGCCGGCTTTAAAGTAGCCCTTGGCACACTTTAGGCTACCTCCTTGCTGCCTAACAGGGGCCAGGGGGCTTTATAAGACAAGATGACTTCAGTTTTGCATGGGCCTCTCTGTACTTTGAAGGGCACTGGCTGGGCAGCTGGGGAAAAGGGCAGTGCTGGTGCAGGCAGGCAGGGCCAGGATGCCCAAAGAAGCTGCGCTTTTACCTTAATATAAGGTAAATAAATTCAAAATTTTTGAATTTTAGACATTCTTCACATGCATGTTGGAAGATTGGGAAATTTGCTGCTGCATTGTGAAAAACACTTAAAATGTTCTGTGCAGCGTTACCAGCCTTTCATTACTCTTGGATACCACCTTGTCTGTTTGAAATTTATCGTCAGATTTATTCAAGCTTATGCTCAAACATCTGCTTTTTGTTAAAGATTTGTCCTTCTACTCTACCACTTTTCTGTGTCTCATGCCATGTTGTGCAATGAGGCTGCAGAATATCGTCATCTGGAAAACCTCTCTGAGGAATTGTGTAGCACCTTTGAAAATCAAAGGATAGTCATCAGCATAAGAATTAGAGGTAGAAGAGCAGTTCATCTTTTGTGGAGGTTGGAAAAGCAGGACTGGGGGTAGAACCCAGAAATACTGCTATAACTATAAACCCAGTTATAACAAGAAAGGGGATTGTGCAGCAACTTTTTTTTTCTGAGATAATTTTTTAGATCTTGTCTAATTAGTTTAATAAACTTTTATAAGTGAGGTTAATTGAGGGAAGAAAGACAAAACATTCTCCAACTCCAGTGTCATAACAGACTAACAGATGGTGGCCCTAGGTGAGGAGTGTACTATAAAACATTTATTTAATGTTTTAAAGGCAATTAGACAAGTATGGTCAATTTAAACTGCTTAAAATTTGGCAAATTAAACTTTTTTCCACTCTTGCAGAAGTACTTTTGAAGTGCTAGAGCCTCATTTATTTTTAAGTTTCTGAAAATACAGCAGTGCAAACTCCTGATGCTGACCCCATAGTGTTAAAGCAGTACAGCTAGTTATGCATAGTGCTGTTGTGGGTAGGCAACATATAAAATGGTTCAATAGTGAAAAATATTTTTCTTAGCTCCCTTTTAAATTTCACTTGTAAATTTTACTTGTAGTCTCAGGAAGTGACACTATAGACAGGAGGGCTTGGGTTCCTTTTGCAATTTGATTAGATCTTTTCCTTCCCTTCCTGAACACCATCAGGTCTCCAGACTGAGAAATGAGAGAATCCCGTTGTGCACATAGTAATAATTACTGCATAGGCCATATGTCCAGCTTTCACTATGAGTCTCGTTAAAAGCCACGCATTTCGGGTATTTTGTTCTGCTTGCCCTAGGTGTGGTTTTTAATATGTCTTCCTTTGTTCCATGGAAGGGCACTTGCCTGGGTTTTCAAGGAATAAGCAGTCTTGTGAAATGAAAAATCTCTGCAAGGCTCAGCGTTTAGGGTGGAAAGTAAACGCAGGCACAGTCGCAGTTGGCTTTCATATATAATGATGTACTTACTCTGTGAGAAATATGTAGGGGAATTCCAGGAAATCACTTATGCTGCTTCCTAGGATTTGCCTGGAGTGGAGTACGGCACAGACCACAAGGGAGGGCAGGAAAGAGAGATGGGCGGCTGCCCGAGCACCGACTGCTCACCACAGATTAAATCTATCCCTCACCACAGCTTGAAAATGAAATGAGCATCACTAAAGGACCAGAGAGGAATAAGATAAGGACAAGCTTTTCAGATTAGATTACATTGCTGTGGTGATTTGCTTTGTGCGTTGATTTTGGAACAACAGAAATCACTTTTATTGAGACCAGCAAAAATGAGAAGTGTGCATGCCCTTTTTACCGTCTCTTGACTCTCAGGAAAGTAGCTGACTCCACTCTTTGCTCCCTGCTTATGCTTGTTCTGCACCTGACCCCTTCAAGCCTCTTTATTTTTATATCCCTTTTTAGTTACTGCAAAGCAAAACGTTGGCAAAGCCGATGCCTGCGCTGGAGACCCAAGTCAGCCTGGGAGGGATCCTCAATGTGCTCCACGGCCCCATTGCTCGCTGTGGTCTGCAGAGGGCTTTATTCCTCAGCTCCTTCCCTTGAAAACCCCTGTCACCGCAGCACTTTGCATGATGTGACTAACAGTAGGGGTTTCCTCTCGTCTTTCCCCGAAAAGGGCAAGAGGAGACCCGTGTGGGCAGCACAGTGTTCTCGGCTTCTGTCTGGTTATTTTAGAAATGAACCTAAAAACATATGTTCTTTTCGGTTCGTTTATGTGACACAGGCAAGGTCGAAGAGATAGGCCTGGAGAGGGGAGCTGGAACCTCCCTCGGAGCTGGGTTGCATTCAGGGATCCTGTTGCTCGGAGGTCATTGCAGGATGATTTTTAAATTCACATGCCCTGCCTCACCATTGTATCCTAAACATCCCTTTCTTTCATAAACTACTTCATTTTGTCGTCTTCTCCTTTATCCTCTCTCTTCTTTGATTGCTCCATTGCAAACAATTTTGTTTTTGGAAAAAAAAATATGTTCTGCAGAAGTCACTGTGTGTACTGTAGAAATATACCCTTTGTACAAATATCACTAATTCTCATTTTCTCTTTATGTAAATCTTTGATGCGCCGTGTGCTGTGCTCTGCAATCCTCATCCAAATTTCCGATGTTATCAAGGATGTCTGGAGCCCTGAAATGCTTGCGGATTACTAACACAACACCTGAGTTGGCCAGCAAAGGCCACTGGAAGCTTTTTTGCTGAAAAGGTCAAAATTTGCACGCCTGGCTCTTGTTTGTTGTTGCAGAAAAACAAGTTCTAGGAGCGATCATCAGGACAAGCTTCAGAGGGGATACGGCAGAGCAGTGGAGTGGGAGATGAAGCCCTGGAGTTTGTCCCTGAAAGGCACCTGCTGGAGGTGCCCCCCTCCTCGACAGCGTTTCAAGATTTACCAAGTGAGAGGAAATATGGGGAAAAAGAAAATGCTGATTTAGGCAGCGGTGTCTGGAAGAGGAGAGCGCCTGGGTGTGATTTAGGAGACAAAGGTTCAAGACTCTCTTTAAATCTGTCGCGGGGAGGAATTAAATCATCTCCTCGAGCGCCGTCAGTGCCGCGGCTGCCGGATGTTCGTCCCGGCCTGGCATTCCCTGGGGCTCGGGGGATAACAGCGATTGAGCTTTTCTTCTGGGAAGCCGTTGTGAAACGCTTCCCGACAACGCCAGCAACGCGTGCGCTTTGGGTGCATTAGGTTGTGACACTGTCATTCGGTTATTCCTCTATATGTCTTACAGTCTTTTGTGCAAGTATAATTACAAAGGCGGGTGGTAAAAAACGTGAAACAAGGGTTTCTGAGGGGTTTCTACTAAACTCCTGCCTTGTGCTGCTGTGATAACATCATAGTAATGTGAATAGCCCAGGAGACTCTAAGTTGGCCATATTTGTGTGGAAAAAAGATATACATATTTTTGACAGGAAAACATTTTTGAGTATTCATTTTTGATCTTGCTCCTGTAGATGGTGATGAGAATTTAGCTGCTAGTGCTCATGGGAGCAGGTTCTGCTGCATAAAGCATGGTCAGTCACCCACTAGCTGACTGTTGAAAAACACCTACGCAACTTGCACACTTCTTAAATGTACTGATGTAAGTAAAAGTGATCTGAGTCCTGTTTGTTGTGTTTGTCAGAGTGGACTAATAAACTTTCCTGGGTTTTATTTCTTAAAGAAGTTAATTAAAAAAGAGGTCAGCTCCACTTGTAAACAGAGTTGTCAGAACATAATGTTAAAGGAAAGCATCAAGGGATTTTGCAATTGTTTCCCCGTGGCTTGGTGCCAGTACAGTTGCTTTTTAGAAAATTTAGTGCATATATTTCTTCTTTTATTAGAAAATAAACAGAAAACATATGCCAAGTAGCGGCTTCAATAGCTCCTTGCTGCAGCACCAGTGCTAGAGCTGTGCAAAACTCTCCTCATGAAATCCGAAACGAGGCGGGCTGCATTCAGGCGCTCTCTTTCAAAGCCAAGGCTCTGGCCAGCTTGCAGAAAGGTTTATGCATCTTCTGGAGGGCCTGGGCTAAATTTAATGAGCGTGCACTGATTGTTTTGCTACTTCCTCAAAACCAGGTGAAAAATCAATAGTTTGAACCAAACAAAAAGGAAGATTAGAGAAGTGTTAGAGAAGCGTTGTCCAGATGCCTGCAAATCAAAGCAGCTGCCTTGTTTGTTGCGTGCACGGAGATGCCTTGGACAGGCCAGCTCTTGGACTTTTGGGATAACGCACCTACCTCTCACCAAGAGCCCTTGCTGGTCATCATGCTCTTAGCAATAACTCACCGACCAGGAGCTCTCCCCGCCGGAGCCGTCCTGCTGGAGACCTCTGTGATCAGTGTTCGCCACCCCACACCCAGTGCCTCCTGCGCCTTCTAGACAGTGTGGCTCCCACCTGATACCGTTTTCTAAAATAACACTTCTTAGATGCCCCTGTAACTACAGACTCTCTGATTTTGCAGTCACACACCAGCTCTTGTACCAAAGCAAAAGGTGAGAAAATAGAAACTAAAAACTCTAAAGCAATGGTGGGTGAATATTTGCATTTCTTTATCCTCGTCCTGTAAATGACTGGTTTATGTCCATGTTTCTGTTCAGTGTTGCTACTTTGCTTCTGCTTGGTGACTTGCTTTGGGAGCAGCTTGGTGGTTTTATTTTCAAGAGAGCGGGAAGAAAAACTAGAGTGTGTTGACCAACATGCAGTGAGGCAGTGAAGCTGCAGAGTGCAGAGGACAGGCTGCAGTAGTCATGTCTTGTGCTCACACAGATGTGCTGAGAAAATGCGGGCCACAGAGATGATAGATGGCTAGCAGGGAGGAAAAGGAAAGCAAGAAAAATGCGCTGTAGTCATAGGGCCAAGTTTTCTCTGGGCTAGCCTTCAGCACGCTGTCAGCACGCTTTTGTTAGGCAGGTTTTCATCTCTAGGCTTGTGTGAGACAGAGCTGCCGCCTTTTAGTTAGGGCTGTGCATGTAAGCCCCATCAGTGCATGTGATCACGTGCCGCTACTCTTACTTCGTCATAAAAGCAGCTTAATTTTTATTAATAATTGACTACTTTTGAATTATTTCGTCTTAGGTAAATTGATCAATAACAGCCTCATATTTCTTCTGAAAAGCTTGCGTTGACTCTATAGCATCAGTTGAACTTGGAGAGAATCGTATTTGAACAAAGCCTGATAAATCCTGGGTCCGTTTCGGGAAGAGGAAGGATGGATTTGTCTCCTACCACCGAGGGTCCTCTACACTTAATTTTGCAAAATGATCCCTTGCCACCGTCTCTGCGGCGTCTTGGTGTTCCCCTGTTACAGCAGTGTTGTCGACTATAGCAGCTCCCAAGATTTCTGGCTTGTGATCACTTAAAGGAATGGAAATTTCTGAAGTCTGAGATTTTATTTAAGGTGTTCAGAGTTTTAGAGATTATTTTGCTATGTAGCTTAAGAGCCTATCAAGAGCAAGAGAAGATCATGGGGAGACTACCTTGTGTGGGTGGGTGGTTGTAGTTTATAGGACGGCACACAAAGCTCTTCTGGAATTCCCCGTTCAAAACATGCTGCTTTTGTAATGGCTCTCTCCGGGAAAACAGAAGGATTATTGGATCAAGAACAGCCATATTTTGCCTATCATGCCTTTGAACGGGACAGCCCGAATCCTATGTGATGCAGCACGGCTGCTGGAGTTTTGCAATATCCGTGGGTGCGTTTGCTGGCGCTGTCCAAGCAAGGCGGTCAGGTGAGTGCAGGAACTCCACGTGCAGCCGTTCCCTGGCAAATTAGACCACCCCAACACAGCCTCCCGCGGCCCTTCGTTAACCCCGGACGGAGATCCAGAGCAAGCCTGAGGAAGCAGGAGCCCCGGAGTGTACTGCAGCGGCCTTGTTCTCCCTGCACAAAGCTGCTCTGTGCTAAGCTACGGTATCGACCCACACGGGCGTACAAATGCCTTTCGTTAGGGTCTGCAAGGCATATTATATGGGGCTCAGTTGGAAAAACAACAAAAAAATTGTTTCTGGTAATTTAATGGTGTTCGGCAGGAGCTCAAGTCAGGGAAAAAGGGACTGGGATGAATATACCTAACTGTAGGAGAGAGGTGCTCGGATGCTGAGGTGGTGGTTTCTCTGGTTGCTCAGGAATAGATGGATTATTTTCAAAATTCCCCTCTGTTGTGGCTCTCCCAGGGTGCAGACTGTTCTTAATACATGGGTCTTTATATGGTTAATAAGGTGTTAAAGCAGAACTTGAAATGTTCATTCACATTCCCCTGTTCTGGATCATTTCATTGACCATCTGGTGTCAATTTTTTTTTTTAAAGAAGCTTTGTGTTTGGTGCTTTACTTTCTGTTTACCCGTTAGGCCCCAGTTTGGCAGCGTGCCCGAGAATGTGCTTGGTGTGCTGTCCTTTTGCAACTCTGCAAAACACTGCAGACGGTGCATACCGATAAGCCGTCATGTTTCCTCTCTCATCTCACCGGGAGAGTGTCATCCTACCACCTGCTAGAGGAGGCTTTGCTGGAAAGTGGGAGAAGGATGTGAGAGTTTATACAAACAGCAATTCTATTCCCAGGGAGTTTTTACCACTTGTTTTTTTTATGGCTTTCTCAAATTTGCCTGCTTGAAGCACCAATAGCAGCCTGACATCAAAGTGGTAGGAGAAAGATTTGCTCAGGAAAAAACAAGCCTTTCGTGGGTCCAGTCTTTAACACTGAAAGGTAAAAAACTTTCTATTTGAGCCTTCATCTTCTGCGTTTGTTAGTGCTACAATTAAGAATATAGTTGCGTGTTGTGAAAATTCAGTGAATTTGCCCACCTGGAGAAACAGTGACACCTCTGCCCATCTGCATTGACCAGAGGGAAAGGGCATAGCTAAACCTGAAAAAAGAGCTGGCAGCTGTCTGGGGTGTCTGCCAGGAAGGAAAAGGCAGGAAATGATGTTGAAGGAGCACTGAACTGCACATAGTATTTGTTTATGTATGTGTGTGCATGCATGTGAGGAAGAGAGATGGAGAAAAGGAGATCGGACACCAATGCAATGCTGCATTTGTCTGTATGGTTGTTCTGGCAGAGCACATTGCTCTTTTAAGATTTTTTAATTTTAAGATTCGCTTTAGCGAATCTCTTCATCGTACATACCTACATGTCTTTCCTTTTGTCATGTTGATGAAGCTACTATTACCCAACATGTATTTTAGCTAATGTTATGTTGTTCTCTGCCCCAGGAGGCCTCCGAAAGCTACTGCAGCTTTCCTAAGATGAAAGCCAGAACCTTTTCTGGTCATCAGAGCACACTTGCATTTCTCCACTGGAGTTCGGTTTCCCTTATCACTGTTTGTATTACATTAACATTTAGGGCATTCCTGTGTTTGTCCTGTGTTTGAACAGTGCCCCAAAGATGACACCCCTGTGAGCTTGTTGTTTAAGCATGGGTTAAAAAAAAAATAAATGGAGACGATGGCTATAAATTTTTTAAAAGATCTCAGCGTTGCACGTTGCTCTCCTAAAAGAAATTCCCACTACAGGCCTGCCTAATGCCAAAGTAAAGGAATGCACATGAAAGTATCTTCATTCCAAGTGTGTCTATTATCAAAGTCCTTCAGGTTTTGTTTGATTATTTTGTGGTGTCCAGTTTCTTATCTGATGCCTTCTGCTTACCTCTCTAACTCAGGGACAAAGTTCAAGGAAAGACTGGCATCTACTCAAGGAGGGTGGAGTTGGCAGAGAAACGGGTTAGCACTGCAGCCTTATGATCTGAAAATTGTTCTTGTAAAATAGCCCCAGCTGAGGTCAGAAAGCAAAAGGGTTGTGGCACCTTGTGCAATATGTTATTGTCACTGTTGATACTACCAGGAGGAGTATCACAAATTTCAAACGAGACGACCAATTCTCCATCCTCCATGGCGCTCCATAGATGATAGGGCTGGGTGTGTGTGTCTAAAACCACAGGCAACTGCAGATTAATATCTCCTGGGGCTGCTTTCGTGGCCATTCCCAAGGGTGTCCAAGGATGGAGGTGTCACTTCATCCCCAGGTGCTCTGCTCCCTCAGCATCCCTACAGCTAGAAAATGGGCCCTGGGGGATCATCTGAACCGCCCCCCCTCCCGCAACTTAAAGACTATTACTTCTTGTCCCATGCCACCCAGATGTTGTGGGTACTTAGTGTATACCCCACCTGCTCTAACACAGAGTGTTTGCCTTTCTGGGAAAGCACAGAAAATGAGAACTTAATTCAACTCCTTTGAAAGGGATTCTGACTTACAAGCCTTTCTGGTAGAGCAGAGGCTGGACAGGAAGCCAGAAAACTCTGCTTATATCCTACCAGTATAGTTTTAAAGCACTTAAGGGCGTCCTGGCTCCTAGAATTTACTGAGTGGCAGGTTTTGGCTACCTTAAAAGACACATGAGAAGATATATTACAAAGAGCTTGATTTTTTTTGACTACACGCTTATAATTTGACAGGCTCCAGGAGCAAGAGCGCCAGTAATTCTATGACCTCTTGAGGTTAGGGTGAGCAAACATGAGTAAAAGAATAAACAGTCAAACACCTAAGCACAGCAAGAAAGCAGACAGTCCTGTGGTGGTCATCAGTGGAATATTTATAATTGCTTCCAGGTAATTAGCAAGATGAGTTAGTCACAATATTCCCTGTTGGTAGAGAAAATACTGTACTAATGCTAATTAGGGGGAAGAGTAAATAGTGAGGAGGTTAATGGTAATTACTTTAGCTGGAGATGGGAAAGAAAATCCTCTCCAGGGTTATATACTCTATCCTCATGACACTGTACGAGAGTAGAATTTATTTAGGCTCTTAACTGCTTCTTCTATTACAGCTTTAAATGTCTGAAGTGATGATGGTAATGTCATTCTTGTGAGCTGTGACATGAGTTTCAGTCTTGGAAGATGAACACAGCTCTCGGGAAGGCAAGTCTCTGCAAATCCGCTTAGCACCTTTTCAAGTGTCTAAACAGCACACTTTCAGTAGCTACACAGCGGATTTTTCAAAGTGTTATCTTGGATGTAGGAAAAAAAGTGGTGCTTTAGGACAGCGTTCCACAGCTGTTGCATTGATTTTGGAAAATCTATTAAAAAAAAAAAAAAAAGTCTAGTGAGCTGGATAAAGCTGAATTAGCAAATCACAGATACCCAGAAGAAACAGTGTCCTGTTTATAAGGAAAGAGCGCGGTTACCGTGGTCAGACATCTGGGCCACAGGCCAGGCCAGGCCTCCTAAGCATTTTTTATCTAACTTGGTGTCACAGGCAGGGCGTGGGCACTGTAAGTTTTTCTCTTCTGGAAGGGAAGGGCAGTATTCACAGAGGACGCAGGCTGGCATCCCCTCTCTGAGAGCTACTTTCTCATGCACCAGCTGAACCTCTGCTTCTTAATTAGGGTCTCAGAGGAAATTTCCAGATCTGCTGTGAGCTGAGTTGGTGCCAAACCACCTCGGTGGTTTTCCCAAGGCAGCCGGGAAGGTGAAGGCAGGCTGAGACGAGGCCTGAATGGACCCATTCTTCTCACCCAAGGGTTAACCCTTATGGTATGCATCTGCTCAGCAAACATAGGGTACAACTGCAACCTAAATGGTGTGACTGCAACATAAATGGTGTGACTGCAACTAAAATCGTGCGTGCAGCTAACATGGCCTGGAGACCATGCGGCTGGAAATGGGCCCCTAGGGAGCCCGTGTCCCTGTGCTAACACCCGCACACCCACGCTGGGTTGTCTGCACTGCTCTCGTTGCATAAGGTACTGGAAGCAGCTCAGGCGGCTTGAGGAGCAGCTTCATTTTGCTGGGTGGAGCGAAGGGGACGTCTAGTGGTGAAATTTTGAGATCCAGTCTTCCATGTATCAAGATGCATCTTGACTTGTCACTGATGTTTCAGCTTCCTCCAGAATGATGTTGCGAAGGGCAGATGTGGCAGTGAGTTTGAAGTTGCCTTGTGTCATGTTTCCCTTGTGGAAGACTTACCACAGGTAAAGTTCAGCTTCATTTGGTCTTTATGTGGCAGTGTCTGAGATGCAAAAGTACTTCCAGAAGTACTTTTGTACTCTGGAACACAAAGTACACTTTGTGTTCCAGAAACAGGCATAACTGATGGAAAACTGACGCTAGCGTGACAGGTTTTATACATCCTCTCTTTTCATGCTGAGGGCCGAGACTATGATCAAGAATAATTTGAGCTCCACAGATTATGCAAGACCTTCCCAAACTAGGTAGCGCAGTGAGATCTCTCTGGGTGACACAGACATTCAGAAACTGGTTGCTGATTTCCCAGTGCTATGCCTTGGTATTCTCAGCCATATACCACCTCCCCTTGGACAGCAGTGGGCAAAGTGGTATGTGGGGTTATCCCAGTGTTAGCAGAGAAACTCACACGTGTCTTCTGAAGAGAGGCCCTCCCGTCTAGGAATCATTGCAACAGACGGGGATGGTAACATAACCCTAAACCACCTCCTCTTCCTCCCCTGTCTAAGAAATGCATCATATTCCCTCAATGTAAAGGAACTAATTACTTATTTTTCAGGCTAGTAAGTCAACTGCACAGTATGCATGCCCCACAACACGCTCTGGAACTGCTGCGGCTGCAGTCACAGCAGGGGAGGGTTCTGCTGCTGCTGTTGCCGTTTTTTTCCTCTTGTTCCTCGGCTTTTTTTAATGCACAGGGAACCTTCTGCTCTGGCTGTTGGCTTTATATTTTTTTCCCTGAACACCCTAAGCTGATTAATTTCCTTGAATACTCTCAGCTTTTCCTCAATCACACTTTCTCTTTGCACTTTTTTCCCCTAGAAAGAAGTCTTTTTATTCTCTCCACAAAGCCAGCAATGAGCAGAAAGACCCCAAATAAGAATTCTTTACCCTTAAGCATCTTTATTTAGCCAGACATTTTTTTTTTTTTGCCTTTCTGCTTGCATGTACATGAGGGCAGTTATTACCTTTATTACAGAACAGTCTTCAGCAGTAAAATAATTGTGGTGTTAAACGATGAGCAAAGACAAAACTCAGTTCTGTGCTTTTCCTCCACAGAGGTTTTCATGCTACTGTCCTCAGAGCTGACTAAAACTCCCCATGTGACACAATGAAACTTCTGTTTCCCATTCTTTCCTTCTCTCCTCCCAGACTTTGCATTTTCTTATCGCTGAATTTTTCAAAATGTAAAATGTTCTGATTTAATTCTTCCCCATTTTCCTTATGGTTTATCCTTTTCTTCTTCTTTATTTTTTTGGGAGAGAGGGGCAACTAAAATCCATGAAGTGCAAATTTGTGCATGTGGACATTTTTTTTTTTCTTCCGCTAGGACAAGCCTTGCCCTGCTGCACATGTTTAAGTTGTTTTAAATTCCTTGGTTTGAGGGGAAAATAATAAATAAATAAATACAACTACTTTTTTTTAAAAAACATTAAAGTTTCAGGATATAATTTTATCCTTTGCTGTGCTGTGTGACTTTTCCAGTGCGTGTGAGGTACCAAGGGGCTCTGTAATGAGAAAAATAGCATAAATATTGTGTCTTCGTATCAGCAAGTTTTGCACGGCTCCCTGTGCATTGCAACATCCCATTCAAAGGCTTCTCCTCCGTCACTTCGAGGCATGGGGAGACTGCTGCTTTTCCGCATTTCGCAGAGCTCTCCTGGCTCTCCTCTGCTTTTCCGGTAGAGCAAGAGTGCCAACTGCTGGCTGATAAATTTGGCTATGTGCTTAAAACAGGCTCTTGTTCATCAGCGATTAATTTTGAGGAGATAGGTACATAACATCCGGGATTCCCTGGCTGACAGTTTGAGTACTTAAAAATAGTATTAGATTCACAGTTTAATGTTCACATTCCCTATTTTATTCCCTACTTCCATATGAAAATAATATTTCATTGTGGTCCAACAAGCTCACACCAGTTACCTTTCCTGGGGCATTTCACACAGAAGTTTCAACACTTTTCACTAATCTTGTTATAAGGTTCCCCTTTTCTGTTTCTCTTTCAATCTTTCTGTGCCAGCGCTGGATGCAGGGAGGGAGGAGAAGCTGTCTGCGCAGAGCCATGAAAGTGCAATAAAAAGTATAGCATAAGCTCTGTGATTATTTTTCATCATTCAGTAGGTTTCTATAGTTTGCTATATGCAAACATGAGATTCTTGTATGTGTTACGGCTAGAATCAGGTCCAAGGAGAGTGGTTTACAAACTGCAATAGAGTTTCCCTGACACACAGGAAAGAAAATGGGGAAGGAAAGGAAGAAGAACAGAATGGGGAGGTGTAAGTGTAAGTTTTATATGATCTAAATTTCAATGAAATGCTTAATGAGGCAAAAGAAAAGAATGGGTGAGAAAAAAAATGAAATGAGGAGAGATGGTTGGAGAAGTTTGGGGGAGAAAAGGGAGACAAGGGGAGATGGGCAGCCTGAAGGCAAGTTCAGGCTCAGGGTTTCTGTGGGTTTCTTGTGGGTTTTCACCTGTTCCCAGCCACAAATTTTCTTTCTAAATAAAAATGACAACAAACAAATGACACAAAGGAAACAAATCTGCTATTCCTAAACATATTTAATTGCAGCTATGCAAGGTCTCTGGCTCAAGGTCGGAGAACTTTGGTCACTCAGCAGGTTCAGCGCAGCTTCAGGCACCGTTACTCTTCTATATACACATAAGTATATATATGTTATATGTATATATTTTTTCCCCAACACTTTCACAGGATAATCTAAAGTGGGCAGCTCAGAACCTCAGGGAAAGACAAGGAAAAACAAAAAAAAAGAAAAGTTGCATTTTGCTACCACTTTGAAAGACAGGAATATCAGCTCATTCTGTGAAATGCCAAACCCCCAATTTTCAGGAGGATTTTCACAGGGGAAACTTATCAACTTGATGACAAAATGGCCATCCAGGCAGCCTGTCCCTGGCTTAGTGCAATGAGCCTGTCCAGCAGCCCTGAGGTGACCTACACACTGTTAGACACAGGAGAGCCCCTGCACACTGGTAAGAGAGGAAAAATAACCTCAAGGGCAGTGCTGCTTACATCTCCGTCACATACAGGTGTTCTTCCTAAAGGTCAGGAGCAGGAAATGTAATTAGGGGAGAGTTTCCATCATTCTTTTTGAGCATGTGATTTCCTGATTCCTCTGGGTGCTGTGTGGGATTGGAAAGTGGAATTTGAGTATTGCCTCGTGCCTATGAAAGACAAAGACACATATACTAGAAAAGGGGGGGGGGGTAATTTTAGAATTTTCCTTATTTCTAAACAAAACTCAATATTTTATGAGGGTTTGGACTCATGCTTGAATTTGTGGTGATGTAAACATGACCACATCAGTGCTCTCCCTTGTCACTGCAAGCTTCCAAAACCCGACCTGATCCTCCTGGCCTTTCTCCCTTCCCCATCCCCTCCTCTCCAAACCTGTTCTGTAGCTGTATAAGGGTAGATTAGATATAGTGGTCCAAATGCACCAAATTGATATTATGTATGTAACAAGACTAAAATACTGTAATAAGAAATGTTATTGTGATATTTGTTTGCAGTTTGGCTATTTCCTGACCTTCACTTGATTCCTTCTTTGCATGTTCATTGCTTAAACCAATTGATTTTATTTTAAATTGTTTGAATACAGAGAAATTTTTATTTAGTATTGTAAACTCATTTAACAAAGGGTTTTTGCTTTTTTATTTTATAATTGTTTTATCATTTGCATGGCTCATTTACCCTGCAATTTAACAGGGACTGCAGTTTTAACAGTTTATTTGTATCAGTTTTGACCGAACCTGTATCCAGATTTTATTGAATGGATTTATTGAAATCCATTCAACAAAATTAAATAGAAAAACGTATGTTTGTTCAACAGTGGGAACTTAGTGGAGTTGCTGAAGCCATGTGTGGAAGCCTGAGAGAGGGCAGCCAGACGGGGCTGACAGCCACCAAAGGAAGTGTAGAGACAACGGGAGATGACAGGGACAAGAACAGGATGTCCCTTTAGAGGGAGCTGCTCCCCTTAGAGAGTCTCCCATGACAAACTTTTTAAGCTTTTTGAGGTTCTATGGTTACCTCTGAAGGCAGGAAAGCTCAGGACTCCTTATTTGCCATTTACTGCTGAGCATCTTCCAGGTGAAGTCTGGGGAAACCCTCTGAAGCTCTACCCCTGTTAGGTTAATGATTAGAAGATCAGTCTCTAGGGTTTCTCTTTCAACAACTATTAAATTTTCCTTCCCAAAGAAGCAAATATTTGGCAGTTCCGATTTGAGTTCATGTCCTCTAGTCTGAGACAAGCCTCTTCCATCCTTTCCCCAGGGCTCCTGGAGTCTCTAGGACTTGGTCCCTCCTGCTGCACGGAGGTGTTTGGACATGGCTTGTTCTTTATGAGAATGCACAGATATGAGAGAAGTAACAGTGCTCTTCGTGAAAGAAATTGAGATTTTGTGAGTGTGATTTCTTCAGTATGTACTGGTGTTTTAATAGTGACAGCGTCTTTACTCCTTATTCCTGATACAAATAATTGTCATGTCATTAAAACTCTTTTTCTTTTTTGGTCAATTGAACAAAATGAAAATGTTTCCAGGACATATGGTTGCAATTTTCAGGATTATGTTTTGAGGAAAATCATTTTGCTTGCTTTGCATTTCAGTATTTTTCTTTCAGATTTTGAAAAATAGCTTTTCTTTTAACCAAACAAAAATTACAATTGAAAATAATTTTTGGCAGCTGATGGAGTCTAATATAAAAACCTATTTAAGATTTTTTTTCAGAAGTAAAACTCGATCACATTTCCTGCAGAACCAGAAGGAAAAACAAAAACAAAAACGCATAAGTACCAGAAGTTCACCCTCAGAGGTGAGAAAGGAAGATAACGAATGTTCGTGGTCCTTTAGTCACCTCCACCTCACCCTTGGGATTTTCATTCCCTGACTGGGTAAAGGCCAAAGTGCCAGATACGAGCCCAGAGCTGATGCTGCCTTGAGTGGGACATTGAACCGGAGACCTCCTGAGGTCCCTTCCCACCCCAGTCATCCTGTGATCCTATCACCTTCGGCCTTTAGACATGAGTGGTTTCCACCCCCAGTCACCCTGTTAGCACCTCTGCTGGTGTAATTGTTTCTCTGATTATTTTTGAACCCTGTTCTGTAAAATGATTTGGGTTCAAAAGCAGGAGACTCCTGCTGTAATCATGTTCTCTTTGTTTCTTTACTTTCACATAGGCATGAACTCTTGCTAAGCTCTATATTTCTCTGAGTGAAGGCAGGAGAGCGTTATTACCCAGTCCTTTGCTGCTGAGATATATAGGGTGTTCCTGTGCTAGTCGAATATATTATTATTTTCTAATGGTGAAGCAAGACTCAAAGAACTGACAGAGGGAGCAGGAGGCAGAGGAGCATCATGCTGGGAGCTGAGGAGCCACTAGATGTCCCTTGTCACCCAGGTGATGTACGTGGCTCTTCTTCCCCAGCCCCAGGCTCTTGAACACGGTGTTGCCTGTATGTACCACGTAGCCACAGACAACAGACAACAAAGAAGCCAGTGTTTCAAGTGTTAAATAAGGACAGAAGTTGTAGCTGGCTTAAGAGAAAGCCTGGTATTATCCAGCGAGGTAATACTATATATAGCATGGAGAAAGGTGTTTTTATCCTCTTTCTGCCCAATTTCCCAGTGAAAGAGACTCCCTTATTCCGCAAAGGCTTTCCCTCTCAAGGGTGTTTCCACTGGGACCAAAATTTTCTGGTACTTTCTACTTCATTTCAACATCACAGAGCCAGTAGCCCTCAACCTCCTCCATGTGCACCAAGGCACCCACCTGGCCACCAGGACTTGTTTTTGGAGTCATGTTTGAGCAAATCTGCTAATATCAGAGGGATGCAGGCAGATTATGGTGATTGTAATTTGGCCTGCATCACCCTCATCACTAATGGTGATGCTGGAGATGAAAAACCCAGCTTAAACCCAGATTGCTGCTGAAAACTAAAAAAATAAAGGTGTGTTTAGGGAAATATGTGTGAGTATATTTGCTACCAAACCTTTATAAACCACAAAGTGGAACCCTGCCAATGCTATTACTTGCAATTTTTCATAGCAGTGCCACACTCTAAGGTAGGATTAGAAGCAGAAGTGCATTTGGTGTCTGTGAAATTAATATCAGGTGATTATGTACAAATGGTGGGTTTATAGTCATTTGGAATTTGTTGGCCTCTGTTATAATTATTGTGTGCTGCTTTTACATATTCAAGGTATTTTTGGACAGCTTTCATTAACAGAATAATTAGAAGATAACTTCAATTATAATGAAATAAATTATAATAAAAAAATGTGTGAGTGTGTTACTAAATCAAAGAACAGACAAAAGAACTGGTTCAGCAGAAGCAGTCCTATAAAAAATGAAGCAGTGCTGTAGTTTTTGAGTGATGTCTTTGTTGAGAGCATCGGTTAAGGGAGGTTGGCTTTTACCTCATCTCTTTTGTTCATCTTCTTTTTACAAGGGCAGAATTATCGGCTAAATTCTGATGAGTGGACCTTCTCCTTTGGTGACAGCTGGGAATGATATAATATTATGTATAATAGTAAAAAGAAACCCAACCTATAGCTAGTATGAGCCATTAGTAGTAAGGAATGAGCCTGCAGTACTAAGAATACACAAAAACCTACTAACAATTTTAACCATAAAAAAGATATCTGATAAAATCAGTAGCAGGCAAAAGAGGAAGGTAAGGTGCAATTTAAAATTATTTATTTCACTACCTTTTTAATGTTATTATATCTTGGCTCTCAGCTCATAACCACACACTAATTATGAACATAAGAAAGCTCTTAACTTTCTACCATGCTAATTAAAGTGTATGTTGCATATGCATATGGGGAGAATTTTCCATGCTTTCCAGTGTGAATGGAAGGAAAGAATAGCGGTGCTCACTTTGAAACAGATTTTTTTTTTTCCTAGTACCTTGCAAAAAGGATTCATTGCATTTTGATTAATCCATGCTTGGTCCACCTCGGAGGTTTCCATGGAAACATTTTCCTTTTTTTTTTGTCTTGATGGCAACTGTCAGTCTCTGGAAAGTGAGCTGCACTCTGCACAAAACCACTCGAGCTTCTAAAGAACTTCTTACTGGAGATCTGATGTGCATAAACACAACTCCTAAATTCCTCCGAAGCAGGAGAGCTATGTTCTTAATGATACAATGGTGCCTTTTCACCCCATAAGCACCTAGGAGAATAACCACAGTGTTTTCTACTCCACTGGAAGACAGCACTTTCCTTGGTTCAAAAAAAATTATCTTGCAAACCTTTCAAAATTAAATTTTTAGTGTTCTGAAGTGTGAATATTAACTAAGTCTGTACCTAAATCCGTTTGCCTTTAAGTTTGCCTTAGAGACTGCTAAAATTTAACTAACGTTTTCTTGAAGATTGGGAGTCATAAAAACAAATTATTTTTGTCATAATTGTGTGGATTTTTTTTTTTTCCAAGAAAAAAATTCTTCTGGCATGCTTCTGTGATGTTTGGAATAGGTTTTGAAAATCAAACAATATAGGGACTGTTTCTGTGATCTTATTAATTGTATGTAGTGGTTGAAAGAAGGATCATCATTTTTCATGAAACTTGGCATAATTTTTGTCTAAAATTATTAGAATCTTTATTTGGAAATATAGAAACGATTTTGGTTTAGAGTGTATTGGGTTTTAAGAACATCCATGTTTGACTTTTTGTTGACAATAGAAGTAGCTATTATAAATTGTTCTTCAGGTTTCATGATTTGAAAATCCAGAAGTCTGGACCACAGAGAATGTATTATTTTAATTTAAATTAAATATTGGTTAAATGTATTTTGAGGAAAACAATTCAAATACCTTTAATTAATATTTGACTTCTTACTTTTATTATAGAGACACCTAGAAATGCCACGTAAACTTCAAGATCCGATCATATGACATGCTGTAGCAACACGGAACATAAATAGCTTTATTACTATAATGCCCTGACACCAGAGTTCATAAAAAGCGGGGCAGAGGCAAGAAAAGATCTATTGAATTTTCATCTTGAGAAATATTCTTAAAGACAGGGAATCTATCAAATCGAAAAAGCAAAATCACTTTGAGAGGAAAATACTGGATTTTTTTTAGGTCTCTTTCAATCACATATTGTGAATAGAGAGTGTATATATATCAAACTGGAGAAAAAAGCAGAAGCCTCGGGATCTGCCAGTACCACTTTAACATGTTCTTCACCAGAATCTGCTCATATGCCACTAATACTTTTAGCACTGTGTGTTTTTATTTAATCTCTTCTCTTAAGCTTTTGGAGCACCCCCATTGCCATTAGCGGCTATAATTACACTCAATAATACTTCTTTAACCTCATCAGGAGGAGTGAGGTCCACATTTTCCACAACTGCTCTGCATTTTGGGGTCAGGTACCCGTCTGAACACCCCAGAGGCTGCACGACAATCTAGGGGAGGAATTTAGGGAGTAAAATGCCTGGAGACACCAGGGGCTGGCTGCAACTGCTGGAGCAAAGCTGGACCAGGATTTGAGGATTTGGGGTGTAATATGGAAAATGGGGCAATGGCCGTTGCGGTCATTCCAGCAGGTCCTGTGGACACATCCAGTGCACTTGGCTTTGGAGAGCTGCTGAGGGGTGCCTGTAGCCACGCAGTGTCTCAGGCTTTTGGGGACAGGAAGACACAGAATGATGTCAGCGGCATTAACAACTTAAAAGTAAAAGGGGAATGGTACAAACTGTGACAGGGCCGTCTGCGACGGAGGGAGAGCACTATTTATACCCCGGCAGGCTATTCCGAGCGTGCCAGCACTGGGAGTGAGCAGCTGTGAGAAAAACAGAGAAGTGATAGCACACCCTGGAATGGAAATCACAGCAAAGCGCCATATGTGTTGACTAAGAAATACCACCCAAGCCCTCATTTCAGCCTTTTGGCGGATGGTTTCCAAGTTACCCTATGAATTTTCACAAAACACTATGCCACAAAGAGATCTCCAACTGTCTCTGGAGAGGCAGCCACCCTAGTCCCTACGAGACACATGCACCAGCACTTTGTACGCCAGCAAAGCACACCCTTGAGCGTGCCTGAAAGAGCAGGCAGTGCGGTAATATTGGCACTTCTCGTTGCACCTCTCATTAGCAAAGGTACATATCGTCCCCTGCGTGGGGAGTTTCCTCGTCGTGAGAGCCATGGGCAGACAGGCTGCCACTTGCGAGCCTGGAGACTGCTTTGTGGCACAGTGTTTCTCTTTTCCGTGTGCTTTTGTTATCTACTTTTACAGTGTGACACCTGTTATTTTCTTCAGTGCTTTTTTTTCTTTAATTTTATTCTCAGGTTCTGCAAAGATTGGAAAAGCTGTTACCAGTCGAAAGCCATGGAATAGCTCCCACTCAGCGGTGGGCGCAGCAATAATGCTGCTGCAGCCCATGCACACAGCCCTGGGCAAGTCAGGATTCGCGCTAGACACGACCCCAGAATGGACTTTCCAAAATTTTCAAACGCAGCTGGCTCCGTCTATGCCTGTGAACACCAGCCAGGCTGTTAAAAGCAGCTAGTGCTCCTGCATGGCCGCCGTCCCTCAGGCAGCTCAGCATTTAATGTGATGGACCCATGTAAAGCCAGCGGGCCTTGGAAAAAAATCTGGCTCGGCAGCAGGTGCTAAGCCCTGCGGAAAGTGCTGGATCTGGGAACAGGCCCCAAGGCCCCAACAGCAGCGTTGTACTGCATGGCGGTCGCCCCAGCATGGGCAGTTCCCTCCAACAAAAAAACGGATTTACAGGTGAATCTGGTAATTCATAAACACTGACATTTTGCTGCTTACTGTTCCCTCAGAAAATAAGCATGCATTTTTCTCATGGGGAACATGAGGTAGATGCCAGAAGAGCTCCTCACAGCAAGTTTTTCTTCTGGATTATTTGAAAGAAAAAATCTGTACATTAGCGTTAGAGTAACATCTGTGGGCCCAAAGCATCTGAGTCTTGCCTTCAAAACCAAGTGACGACGGCTAAGTGCACACATCTCACTGAAAAGCCGTAGGATGCAGGTACCTGAGCAGTAACTTTTCTAAAGATTTTAAGGCTCCCGGGGCACAGTCAGAAATCTATGAGATTTCCAATTTTGTAACCAGTTTAGAGTTAAGCTCATGGGGACTGCCAAGGATTAGATGCCTTGCCATAACTGTTTAAAGGTCACATTTGAAGGTGAAGCCCAAGAGGCCTCTTGGTGATTTTGATGAATTGGAGTAATTGGTGGTCACCACATCGAAGGCTGCCAGTGGGGCAGAGCCACCACCGCAGGCAAGTGCGGGTTGTGGGGCTGTAAATCTGTAAGACTCTGCAGCTGCTGCTTTCATCTTAATTAGCTTCACGTTTGGGATCGCCACCTTCTTGCTGGTGAAGTCACAGGCTGGGGAAAACTGAGGTGAAAACAAGGGCACTGAGACCAGCTCTGGAGTAAGAACCTTCCTGTGATTCAGCCACTTCTCACCTTGCCCAGGGCTATGAGTGCCGATGCTCATGAAGAGCTGTAGTTCAGAGCGCAAAATTACAGGCACATAACTGCATGGTTAATCATGAATCCATAGGGCGGGCTTGGAAAATGTTGCATAACATAATTATTAGCTTCCATGATGCTAGCTCATCATGGAAATATGCCTGTTGTATTTATTGTTCTGTTTAGGAAAAAATAGCTTGCTCAGTAATTTGGCCTAAGTTGACCATGTGTTCACAGGCCACCAAGTTAGTCAGACGTGTATTTGTTGAACTTTAAAGCATAGTTATTTAGGTCCCAACACGAGATTGGTAGGTTCTGACCGAGGGAAACAGACTCCATGGCTTTTTGACATCTGTGAAAAGTCCAATCCTAGAACCTTCAAAAACAGATAATGCATTTTGATGCCTCTGACTCAAGAATCCCTAAGAGCCATTGATTTTCTAAGCATCCATCCTTTGAAAATTGATCGCTTAGAAATGCTGTGAGGTGAGTACTCCAAATCACTTAGAAGCATAAGACAAGTCAGATTGGAAGGGACCTCTGGAATCACTTTCTTGTTCTTAAGCAGCTGCTGCCATGCCGGTGGAAGGGAGGTACTTTAGTGACCTCCAGATCACCATGCTCAAAAACAAAGTGCGTAGGGGAAAAAGGAATTTCTGCCCTTAAAAGAAAAAAGGAAAAAACATGAAAATTTTAAATATAACATACCAAATTTTTTATTCTCTGAGTCTTTGAGTTTTATTCTAAATTTTCTTAACACTTCTCATATTCTGTATTCAGATTTGTTGACCTGGTCTTGCTTAGGCACATAAGATAATGATTTGCCAATGCCCCGATCCACTGTTGGGGGAGGTTTCAATATGATCCCAAGAGCGAGATTAAGACACAAATAGGGTCAAATGCCATACAACCTTTTAAGCTCTATTCTCATAACGAGGAGTCATCGCAACAGGACAGAGAAAGGAAGAAGAAAAAAAAAGTACGCAAGCAAGCGGGAGAGATGCAGCAAGGTTAGTTACCACCACCACCAGCCTAGCTACATTTCGTTGCCTCTGCCTTGGTGCAGGTGATGGGTTCTTGAAGAAGAGTTCAGGGAAAAAGCGCCCCAAGGCAGGAACATGCAGTTCTTTTATTGTCCCCGTTCTCCAAGAGTCCGCCCACTTCCTCGGAGTTTCTGGTACGCGTTGTTGGTGTCGTGTGCTCTGGTGCTCGTGACGCTTTCCTCTTCACCCGACTCGCGCCCAAGCGTGGCTTGGCAGGCACTGCCGAGAATGTCGTTGTTTGGGTCTTGAGCGGATATGGCGGCCATCTCGGGGACAGGATGCCGAGATCAGGAAGTCGTAATGGTGCGGCAACAATGTTGAGACAAACACAATCCAGACCAGTCTCTTACAGCCAACAGGGCCTATCTGTAAGTTTTGATGCTTGGAAAAGTGCACTGCTCTGTTCCCTCAGTGCACTTCTATTGGCCTAGACCAGCTTGCGCTCAGGTCCTTCAGAGGAACCCTCCTTCAGAGGGCTGGTCATACACTGTGAGCCACCAGGATGTGCTCACGGTCTTTCACATTCTCAAAAACATTCTGTGGAAGGTGGTGGGGCACTAATGAGCCTTAATGGCTCTGATCAGCCCCTCCTGGGGCCTACCTGCACCCATGGACCCGTTTAAGCTCTGCCTGGGGGAACTGTCCCTTGCTGCAGCTCTACGGTGGGGTGCTAATTTCTGTGTCAGTCTCCTAGGCACCATCTGGGCCCAACTGCTCCTGTTGCTGGATCATGGAGATTGATGGTCCCTGTCCTGTGGCTCTGCACATGTGTTCAGCCATGTGTCGTTGTGTCTCCTGGTGAGGGCCAGCTGGTGTAGGGGCTGCCCTCAGTATCTGGCTCCTTCCCCTCCTGGGACACTCTGCTCCCAAGCAGTAAGCATAAGCATTCCTGATTATTTTCTTTCCAAGATGATGATCCAGTTGTTCTATCAGCTATTTCTTAGCATACTGGTCAGTACTGGTCAGTATTGGTCAGTATTTTTTTTTTTTAATACATGTCCTATACCTGCAAATCTTCTATGCCAAAATCAGCTACTCTGGGGTCTGGCCTACACTGTTTTTAAACTGATGTGTGTTTATTGTAGCTCAGCTATTCTACTGTGTTTTAGTTTTCTGGTGTCCACATCCATGCCATGATGCCTGGAAGCTCCTTCTCTGTTGTGAGCTCTCACAGCTGCCCGGTGAATAGGAACTGCTGTGCTGGATTCCAAGGGATCAGTATCCTCGTTATTTATTATTAGTATTTGCAGGACAACATGTACCTGCTGCCTCCTATGTTGACAAGAAAGCTTTCATCTGATAGTGTCTGAATAATTTTTTGTTTGTGCATATTAAATAAAGTAGTTCTGGGCTACCTGAAATATCTCAGATAGGTGAGGTTACTTCTTTTTTAACTAGGGCTTTCACAGGCCTAAAATTTTAGACTTCAAATACAAGCATTTAATGTTCAATTCTGGTTTCATAAACTTTCCAGTATCAGTCTAACACAAATTCCAGGTTTTCTTTTGCTTCTCACTTAGCTGTAAAATGCTCTTGACTGCCTGTAACATGACTCTTTGATCCCAAGGCCATCATTAGCCACATAAAAGCTAATAGGCTTTCATGCCAAGCATTCTTGTTTACACTCAATCATCAAATAGCAATCATTTTTTCACAGAAAGTATAACAAATAAAAGAGGGATTGCTGGAGGTCTTGGCAGGTCTGAGCTAAGCTGTATGTCTTATCTGGCTTCCTTAACTGAAGGTGCAATGCTTAGGGCAAGACTTTTGCAGGCTCTAGATATCTTCCCACAGTCTTCTGCAATTCTAGGCTTGTTCAGCCCTATCTATGAGCTGGCCAATTCTGATATAAAATCTCTGCAGTCACCTGAATGTGGTATGTGCTCAAGCTATGAAGCTCAGTGTCTTAACTGAGCTCAAATTCAGCATTGGGACCATGAGCTTCTGTGGTGTTGCTTTGGAGTAATCTTGGACTAACCCTAGCAGAGCTGCAGCATGGCTGCTGATGACACTCTCTTGAGTGACCGTTGCATGTAAATGCACTTTCCACATGGTGTTTTATTTCTCTGTGTGTGTAGGTTAAATAAAGAATATGGATATTACCTACTGTTTTTCACCTAGCAAGTCAACCATTTCCACAAAGATCTGTGGAAAGATGCATTTCTGATAGAGGCCACAAGCTCACTTCATAGATGTTTATTGTCTTTACCTTTCTGGGATGCTGAGCTACTGCATTTTGAGCTGTTCAAGATACCATTTCACAGCTAGCTATCCTATGAAATAGGAGAGCTATGAAATAGAGCGGATTTGCAGATTCTTTCATGGGTCACCTAGCTTTGGCCTGCAGCATATTTAGGGATCCTTGAGAGATGTGTGGTGGTCTTGTGTTTGGACTGTGTGAGAAAAGGATGTGCTGCAGGAAGACATACAGGGCTCTTGTTCACAAGTGATGAGAGGAGACTACCCAAAAATTGGTGTGGTGGGAAGTGTCTGTGGCCTGCTTAAAATAAGGAGTTGGGAGAGACTGGATTAGAGTCTTTAGCTGTTGATGTTGGGAAAAAAGTGTGACTGCATGTGATCTGTGGTGTTTCAAGGACATACCGTTTTCACAACCTTTGGTGGTACAGAAGTCAAAGCTTTCATCTTACAGTCATCAAAATCGGGCTAATGCTCTTCCTCCTGTTGACTTTAACAGATACAGTAATGCTCCTACTGCTGAAGGCTGGATGAATTATTATGTTGGTTGATGAAAGGATCTGTAGTCAAATTCAAGTGGTAAGTCATGGGTAAAATGAGTTTAGCTTCATCCTGGCCCTGTTTGTTTTTACTACTCTTTGACTGAATCACTTTTGGGGACACTTAAGAATATTTGTTCTATAAAATGGCAGAAGTAATAGATTTATGAAGATGTAATACATTGGTTTGAGGCTTTCAGTGACTCACATGCCTTATGACTGTCTTCTACATGAAATATTCATAAGATAAATTTTTCTACTTTTCTACTTTTCTATTTTTCACTTTCTACATCTCACTGATAGTGTGAAGACAGAGTCATCCAAATGCAAAATATTTTTTATAAGATGAAAAACTTCCATTTCTGTTATCTGCGTCACAGTTCATTTTAAGTGTAGTTATTGTCAATCACCCTTTTAATTATTGTTTGTTAATGATGTGCCTGTTTCTTTGATTAAAATGTTTAATGTACTAGTCACCATGTATCTCAGACTATTTAATCACCATAACAATCACTATAGTGTCTGGTCAAGTAAATCCCATCTTTAGCTTTTTTTTTTGCCTTGAGGGAATGCATTTTCAATTAAACTGCGCTTTTGAAATGCTAGAGTATATTAATGTGGCTTATTATTCTCCTCAGCATAAAGTAGCTTCCAGAAGCTCTCAGATGACCAATTCTGCATCTTTTCTTCTGTCAGCCTGAAGCAAAGTTCTCCATACCAGTTTTTTTCTCAATAATGTTACTGGACATAGGGCTAAAGGCAAGAAAGTGTGCAGTGTGCAAGTCTTGTAAACCAAGGATTCTGTGGCTTGAAAGCAGTTTTCCTGTTAGTTTTATCTCCCTATATCTCCCAAATTCAGATCTCTACTGGCGCTGCAGGGCTGACCCTCTGTGAAATGTCACAGTTATCTGCTTTTACACTCGAGCTTGTCTACAGGCAAAAATAGTGCTGCCCGAAATGTGGTATCCAGCAATGTGTGTACGTGATCTGTGTCCTCTTCTCTTGCATAACTTTTAAAGGGCATAGAATTGGAGTTCTGTTTATACTAAGCAGTGAGATGCTGCTCTACTTGCTGGGGAGCATTGCAGTAGGTGCTGGGTGGCATTTCTCAGTTTCCTGTCGGGGAAATGCAAGGCTGGTTGCAATACCCAGCACGGGGCATTCTCTGAAGTTGTGGGCAGCTGCTTACAAGCAAGAGAAAGGGTGGTTTTGTCAACATAACTAAGCTAGTTTTGAGCTAAATTAGCTCTAGGTATTTGTACCGAGGAGTTAAGTACAGTCTATAAAAACCACCAAAGGAGGTAAGTCAATGTTTAGGAGTTTAATGGCAATGTCCCCTGCTGCTCTGGTTATATTACTCTCAGTACCCAAGCTTGCTAGTGTAAAAGTAGCTTGAGCAGGTCAACATAAAATGGAGATGTGTTCACTATAAAGCAGTTTCTTATGTGGCTTATATGAAAAAAATTCTTTTCTATGAATTTATGAAACTTGCTTTAAACGTGCTGGTCCCTGGGTTAGCTGTGCACTCCAGAGTTAAACTGCTCTATATGGCTGGTGGAACAAGATGGTCTGTTAGGCTGTCCATGGACAAGTTTGACTCTAGGCCTCTCGAGTGAGGATACGGGGAGAAAAGAATAGAAAGGTGACAGAAGCAAATGTTGCTTACAACAGACTCCGTGTCTGGGTATCCAGACTCCATGTTCTTTCCAGAACTTTTATTTCTATTTTTTTGTTGTTTTTTTTTTTGCAAAGATTTTCTTTAGGAAAGAACTCTTGCATGATTCTTCCTTCTATCTTCTCAACAGTTCAGCACTCACCATCTCCAGTGGTCTGTGTTCTCCATGTCCCATCCCATCTCCATGATGTTTTCTGCATTTCAGCTCCTCAGTCTTATCCTGACTGGTTCATTCTTTTTAATTCTTATGACAAGTTTAACAAGCTCAGCTGAACTGGGTTATGTCCATTTGGTGGGAAGTTGAACTTTAAAAAACGTATGTCATTCGTTGCTTGATATAGGCTCAATAAATCATTTTGCAGGTTTCTTTGGCCTTCAGTTGAAATAATTCAACTTTCACTTACTATCTTTACCATCAATAAAACAGTGAGGGGTCTGAGTGAGCCAGGTTGCCTTTTTCAAGAAAAGCCACTCAGTCATGTGTCTATAAAGCACCCCGGAGGTTAGAAGCACCATTTATATACTGCATCCCCAGCAATGGCTCAGGAGCAGTCTGCTTTGCCAGAGTTGTAGGTGGTTTCCCAATTCTTCCCCCAGATTCTACAGTTTGACCTACTTTAGACTGTGAGACCAAACTCATTATGGCTCACGCTTGCCTAGTTACTTATGGCAGAAGCAGTGATGCAGAGGTTTTTGCTGCCCTGCTAGTGTGTGCCCTGCTCCTTCACCTCTCTTGATAGACCTCAGTCTGGACCTCCCAGAGCTTTCACACTTGCTGTCTGTCTTGTTAAGGTGATGGTCTTGCTGCTGCTGGCATGGAAAAGATACTCCTCCCTGCAGAGGGCATAGCTCCTCCCAAACAGCTATAAAAACACTCAGCAAAAATGTGTCAGGTTAAGGGAAAAATTAAAGCCCATTGGGGTCCATCAATTCTGTGCTTATTACAGCTCAGTGCAACAGTCAGACAGTCTTCCAACATGTCCTTTTTGGAGATGTGTAAGCCTGCAGAGTTGGTATGGAAACTTCTGAAGAATGCTGCCTTGTCTGTGGTAGTTTATATTCTTCATGATATTTTTCCAGTTGATAAGATTTTTTTTTTTTTTTTTTGCATTAACTGTCACTATTTATTGAACAAAAAGACCAGTTCTTTAAAACAAGAAAGGAATTAACAATATCGTATACACTGATAGAATTGAGCAGGGACAATTCCAAAAGTCTTACTGTATGGAAAGGGAGGTCAATGCTCGCCAGAACTGTATAAGTCTAGGTGAGATTTTTCAGAATCTTATTTTCTTTTTGTATGAAATGTGAATGGTGCATGTGCTGGCACCAAGCCTCGTATCCAAGAACATGAGAACTAGAAGTACTTTGCAGCTACACAGTAGCACACTGTGTTTACGAGGTGGGATCCTCACCAGGCAAAAAAGATTAGAGGCACTACTGGAATTGTTAAACATATTTTACCCCCTCCTTATAGCACGTTATGCTGTAAGGCAGATGCAAGACACTACATCTATATTTGAAACAGTATCGTAATTCTTTCTCTTTTTCCTCCAAGGCTTCACTACCCACCATCATTTTTATCACTAATATTTAGTACTGGTTTTAGTTTCTCACAGTTCTGTAGATATGTCAGTTATTATCTTCATATTGCCTGAGTTGGCATGAGTGGACATAGTTATATTTTCTGATTATTAGGACAGCTTTGGTGATCCAGTCGTCTGCTCATTGTTAAATTCCCTTCACCATTCCTTTGAACAATTCCTCTTGAGGTGTGGCCTATTGGCACAAGCACAATAGGATTTGCATCCTGAAATGGTTTCACATTTCAGGATTGACTCTAAATTCCTGCTTGACTTTTTGGGAAGCTCAGACTGGATTACATTTTTATATGGTAGATCATAGCTGAGGCAGTTTTAACACTGTTGAAGGGCTGATTAATAGCATTCATTGCTCACAGCTGTACTTTTAGGGGAAGGTGGAATTCTTGTAATTTCTGAAAGAGATCTGATAAATGCTGCCTTATTGTCCAAGCTTAGGAAAGATTCTTGGATAATTTAATTCTCTTTGCTGAAGTTTCACTTCTTCTAGCCTATAAATGTCTTAGAAATATTGCAGACCAAAACCTTGAACAAGCCAATTGGTCTTCTGTGTAAATCAATTCCAAGGGGATGTGTTATTTTGTCAACATTGGTAAATCCTGTCTAGGTCTACATTTCAAATTTTTGATACATTGCAGAACTTGCCATTGCTGAATCCTACTGTCAGGGGCTGCTGAATCCAGCTGCCCAATAAAGGGGAAATGGCAACAGCTCCATGACCCTAGGTTCAAAGAGTAGCAAGGCTGAGCATATACTCCCATTAGATACACAGAAGCACACGTATACAGCATTGACACAGATGCCATCTCTCACACAGTGGTGGCCCCACATGTGATCCATATGAGCCAGGGCCTGACTTCAGTTGCTAGTGCTTGATTGCACTTGGTCTGGTCTCTCCTGCTGCTGGCACCCCAGACACACGGGACCCTGGGGTTCTACTCCAGTTGTTGGTGTGTAGACCTGCACACATGTGCATACATACAGAATAAGCGAGTCCCTCTACACAGGAAAATTAGTTATAAATGGTGTTTAGGGAGGGGACAAGACAGGCTGAAGTCACCAAGTGCAGGGCATGATTGGAGAAGTGTATTGACTAGCAGTATGCTTGCAATACTTACTGCCCTCTTTTGTCCCCTCCATCTTCCTATTTTTGTATGCTCTTGAAGTACCTTGGTATGTCCCTTTCCCCTCTATAATCCCTCCCAATAACATTCCGTCGGAAGTGTTGTGCAGTCCCCAAGTGCTATTCCCCTGCCTCACATGATGTCTTCCGCACCCCAAGGTGGTGACCCAGTGGGCCCTTGGGCAGGGGGTCATTTCCCTGATGAGGTTAATTGGCTTTCCCCTCCAGTCACTGTTCCCTTGCTCCTTTATGTGCATGGAAACAAGTTTTTTTATCACTTAATCTAACACCTAGCACAGCCCAAAGGTATCCATTGTCTTCAGTGGTTGCGACTGATCAGGATGGGTGATCTGAAGCATTGAGTGCAAAAAAAAAAAAATGTGGACTAGAAATTTTACTTTTTGTTGTGCAGTGGCTTTGCGGTGATTAGTATGTTCCTGATAACCTCAAAATTTATCTTAATTATATTTATTTCCATTATAAAGAAGTCAATGCAAGTGCTATACCTTACATGGGCTGATACAATTAACAAACTTTACATAATGTATAGTTCATTAGTGATGATGAAAATAAGATGTTCAGAAAGAGTTAAAGAAAGACTAAATAACTTCCTTGAATCTTCCTTAACTGTAGCAAGAAGCAGATTGTGAGAATTGTTCCCCATCATTCAGGACTGGGTTGCCCCTCTTAGAGCCACAATTCTTTTACAAACAAAATAGATTTTGCTGTGTCTCTTCCACCTACTCAGCATTTCTTAAGTCCTTCATTTTTTTTTCAAGCACTCTTTCTCTTCCAACCAAAGATATGTTCCCCTTCATAATGTAATGTCACTGGCACACTCGGAGTCCAGGGACTTTTTAGAAATTACTCTTTTGCCCTTTGTCAGAATCATTGCTGTCCTGTTCTGTTTAAATAGTGGCATCAAATGATTTTTCTTTGCATATACTGCAGTTTCTGATGATATTGATCCATAGCATTTTGCCCTTATTCAGATTTTGGCAAGAACAAATGCTGGGCTGTGATTACAGATCTGGGCATATTCTTAGGAGAGCATTCCTTGAATTTATGTCCTTGGGTGACATTAGACTGGCATCTGGATTTTCTGAAGTGATTTGAATCACACATGTCTTCCACACTCATTTATAAAGGTCTTGACCAGCTTATCCTTCTCTGCTTAGCTTCATACCTATTGCTTATGCTTCAAATTTGTAGTGCGCTTTTATAATTGGCTTTGTTTAAACCAGAGAAGTGCTAGCAGATATGCAAGCAAAGATGACATTGTGGCATTTACTATTTCATTTCAATGACTGTCTTTGAAAAGTAGCTCTACTAAATCACGTAAGCACACCTTTGTGACTCAATTTTTGTCACATCAGCTGATGCTACAGAAGATTAAATGCTATAATATCC
>VZSV01000032.1:1835388-1853873 GCA_013398735.1 Nothocercus julius
AGGCTTAAACTTCTATTATTGTGTCTTTGCATGACTCAGTCTGAGCTATACTACCTATCTTCAAAAGTCTTGCTTAGTCTGTGCCAGCACAGCTTTGCTACTGACCTCACTTGCACTAGACAGATTCAAGCTAGGCATCTAATGGATGTGCCCAAATGAGAAATTGGCAGCTGATCCAACTTCAGAATGTTCTTGGACAGTGGTAAAAGAATCGTTATCAGGAACTTATTCCAAAGATATGTCTTTTTATCCCAAAGAAAATACACCAAAAGCCATCAATCCAGCTGAGCTGGAAAACAGTGCATAAAGCTCATAGAATGACAACTAGAGATAACCTAACTGGAAGTTAGCCCATCCTGAATGATTTTAGATCCTGATTCAGGAACCATATTCCTTCTCCCATTCATGTAGTCCTTGGAAACAACCAGCCTATCCATGAGTTTACAAAGGAGTTTCTCTAGCAGAGCTCTTCAGATCCTTGCAGGCAAGCCTTGTCAAGCTTCCTTAGGAAAGAATTCCAGAAACTGATGGCACTTAGAGAGCTCTGAGCCTGATGTAAACTGCAAACTTTGGGAACTGATCATCTTGTCCTACTCCAGAGCTGGGAGATTAACAAGCAATGAGAACTGCAGTGAGATGCCATAGGACAGCGCCATACTCTGAAGAAAGATTTATTTTTACCAGGCAGGTAGGATGTTTTGAATTCTTACAAAGCAAGAAAAGTTGGAATGAAAACCTTTGTAAGGTAAATCTTTCCCTTACATTGGTAAGGTTCAGATTCTATAGGGAGCAGATTTAATAACCTGAGAAACTATGTAAATGTCCTTCAAATAACAGAAAGATCACTTTACTAAAGGAGATGAAGAAAGCAATTTATCTTACAATGGTAAAAACAGGAAATATATTTGGGTTGGAATACAGCTTTGTCACAGATACTCTGAGAAGGAAACAGTTGTGAACTTCCAACTATTTCTGTGCAGACTTTCCTTACCTTTTTGGTAAGGAGACCAAATCTGAGATGGTATCTGAGACCAGGCACTATGGCAAAGTTTTAATGGTGAAGTAAGCTAATCATCCTTAAATTCTGACTTGCAGTGTCATGATGTTATGGTAGGAGCATGATGCAGTGTTTGGTTTTATTGCTGTTTGTCATCTGATTAAATTGGCTTAGTTTGGAATTGCAGCAAGAACATTAGCATTCACAGCCATTAGTGCCTTGAACGCTGTCCAGCCTATTCGCTTGCCTCTCTCTCCATTCATTAAGTAACTCTGCTTTATGCCTGTCTAAATGCAAGAAATCCTTTCAGTCTTTCCTTCTCTCATTATTTTTGTTCAGGACTATTTTAGATAGAATGGAAAATTGCCTTTAAGTTTCCCATCCTGTCTCTGTCTGTGATGTGGGTGACTGGAAATTTTTTTTTTTTTGCACCATGAGCCAAGAGTTTTGCTCATTTTGTGTATTGGTCAGTTGTGAAAGCACATTAAAAAAATTGCAAATAGCATACAAAAGCTGCACAAGTTTGAACACATTTACAATTTTCTTTTAATGGTGTGCGAATGGGGGTCATAAAAATTGGGAATTCAAATGGATCTTGAATCAGATTGACATTCTGAAGTAAAACATTTTTATTGTGGCTGAGAAGTGTTGAAATCAAATGTTTCTTCATTTTCACATCTTTCCTTTTTTGATATCTCAACCTTTTGTTCCATTTTTAGCCTGAAATTCATATCACAAATGTTTATAGGAATGAACAGAAAGACCACAGGGAAGATAGAGAATTGTGTAGGGTGGAGAGGACCTTGGGATGTCATCCAGCCTGACCTCTTACTCATGTGCTTCCTCAGTCCTCCTATCCTGGTGGCTCTCTGCTGGACTCTCCTGTTCATCAGTCTCTGTCTACTACTGGAGATTCCCAAGAGGACGCAGCATTCCACATGTACACTCACAAGTGCTGAATAGAGGGTGTAGTGGGTAAACAGGGGAAGGTTAGTGACGAGACAGGAGCGTGTTGACCCATCAATTATTCCAGCTGCCAAAACATTTGATGTGAAGAACCCATGAGGAATGGCAGGTCGTGACCCTTAGCCTTGCACTGTATAGGTGTCAATCCGGACCTGTGTCCTCCTAAAGAATCACTGCTTCCCTTGTTACCTGCCTACCTAAAGAATCATCACTTTCCTTATTATCTGTAGCATATATGCAGTATCCCATATTGTAACCTATTAATTTGCCTTAATCCCACACCCCCTCAAACTTCACCATGGGCTGATGATCTGCCATGCCTGGAACAGTCCACTGACTTCCCTGCAAGATTCTTGAGTTTTCCCCTGCAGTTTGGGGATTTCAAGGTAATAAACATCTAATCACCTTTCTCCACAGTGGTGTCTTCTACCTCTGCATACTCCAAGTGTTAGTTACTGCCATTAGCAGAGGGGAAGGATGAGTTCTTTGGACTTGTCAGCTACCCTCTTGCTAATAGAGCTTAGCGTGTGGTTAGTCAGCTTTGTCACAAGTGCTCACAGCTAACTCAGTGCTGGGGAGCAGAGGCCCTGCTCAGGCCAAGGAGGTCTAAGGGCCACCAGCGAGTTGGCTGGTAGCGCAGGGTGAGGGTTTGGCCCGGCAGGGCAGGCATTTGGTCCCAGCAAGGTTATGCCCAGATCTGTCTCACAGTCTCGCTCTTTTTTTGTAGCGGCAGTAGCAGCTAAACTTACAAATGCAACATCATCAGAGCTGACCTTGATCCGTATGCAGCCAAAGCCCTGAGGGAAGAGACTGTGGAGGGAGAAAAATTACACCGAAAGATGGTTATCAGCTGGTCAGGGTAATCACAGTCTTTCTGTGCCTTGACACTCACGTGCTCATGACAGAGTAGGGAGGAAAAAAAAAAACAAAACATACCACCACAGGAGCAAAACATAAAATTTAAACTAAGGTCCTACATATAATAAAGAGCTGTTTTGAATATGCATGATAACCATTCCCCACCAGCTGTTCTTGGGCCAGAATCACCTGTCCCAACTTCAGCTGCCAAAAACTTACATACTTAGTCAAGATATCCTACATAGGTGGACTGAGTAGTTCCTGCAAATGTTTGAGTCCCTCTGCAGACAGCAGGAGATGGTCTAGATGATGGGTTGAAATTCAGCATATAGCCTTCAGGCAACTAAAATCACATAAGATGCCAATTCAAATGAGGTGAATTTCACACTTAGTATAGAAAGCAAGTGTTTTCATTAACTAAGTTGCACTCCAGTGTCAAAAATTCTTTGCTTCAACCTTCAAGGTCTTATTTTCAAACTGTCTGCGTGCAAATCATGATTGCTAACTTGCTTGTGTTGTTAGGGCCTGGTAAAGCTTTTCTTGTTCAGTGATGTGGTTGACTATGCTCCATGTAGGCTCGTAAAGTCTCAGAAGTGATTCTTCAGGGGTTTTCTAACTAAATCCATAGAAAACAGGACTTGAAAATGTGCTAAATAAAGCTCAATGATTAAGTAAGGTTTTGCAACCATTTAGTGCTGATAATAGGAGTGTGCTTATGGCGCTGGAGGCTCTGTGTAATCCAAGCTCCACCAAACCTCTTTGGGTATATGGTTTGAAAACAACTGATGAGAGCGAAGCTCATTAAAGAGCAAAATGTTCTAAGCTGAGCTAGATCGAGAAAACAGGACTTCCATCCTTTGGGGACATCCAGTATTTTAACACTGTTTTTGTCCTTAATAATGGATTCATCATGGGAGTAAGCCTGGTCAAAGGGCTCCACTCATCGTGAGCAGAGTCTGCCTCAGCTACCTGAACAACAGCGCTCACAAGGTACTAACTGAGGTAGATGCAGATTGCCATTGAAGTAACATCAAAATACATGCATATGTTTTCATAAACCAAAAATGTAAAGGGGATAAGGTGTGCTTTTTTCTTTTTTTTTCCCCCCTTCTCTCTTGAAAATATTGGGGAGACTTTAGAGAGTATATATTTGGGAAGCTCTAACATTGTCTTTTTCACTTAACAATTCTTTTGTCATACAAAATTCTTTTTCTACTCTAGATATAAAAGAGGAGGCTTAATGGCCCACAAGTAGAGATGCTATACAAAGGCAATCATAAATCTCTAATACAGATGAATGTGCTAAGCTATCACTCTTTGTGCCCAGCAATAGCAGCAGCTGAGCCTCTTCTTTTGTAGTGCAAAACACAGCTGGAGCCACCTGGCAAGACCATAAGATCCACAAGGAGAGTGTAGAAATGACTGGGTTTCCTAGGTTTCATACTTGAGCTGGAACAAAGCTGGAGAGAGCAGAGCTGTGCAGGAACTAGGAGCTCCTTTTTTTTTTTTCAGGAAATTCCATGATTCAAAATATGCTTCCATCAAGTCAGATATAAACATTTCTTGTTTAAAGAAAAGTACCATTTTGCAAACAGCCAGAACATTGTACTTTGCCTTGTTTAGAATTTATGAAAGCAGCATTGCTATAAATATACAATTTTGTCTGTATTTGTTCAATTTGCTTTGTGCTGCAGTGCCAGCTCAGCAAAAGAGAAGCAGGACAGGGTTGGCTTTTCAGAAGAGCTAGGCAATTCCAGCTACCACTGAGTTCAGATGAAGCTGTGGATGAGGAACACCTCTGAAAAATCAGGATTGTGTTACTCGTTCATCACTCTCATGAGCTGGACAGTCAAAGGAGCCTTTAGCTTGACAAACCAGCCAGAAAGGAATGGGCTCTCTTTGCATATTTTCTTCAATCCTTTGCTTGTGAGAGTCTTTATGATTACTTTGAACCTAAAAATGGCTGATTTGCTCAGGAGTTTACTCTGTAGTTGCCAACTTAGTTGCCAACTTTATTTATTTTAATCTTCTTCTGTTTACATGACGTTTTGTTATGTGAGATTCTTGCTGTGGCTACCTGCAACCAACCTTGTGAAGGAGAGTGGTTTATTCCATTAGCACTTACTATTCAGCTTGGGAGGGAGGAAAATGGGAGGTGAAGGAGCATAGCATCTTTTAAAGAGAGTTGGTGGGGAGGAGCATTTTCCTTAAGCTGAAGGAAAAATGAGTTGAACTCATTAAAAGTGTGCAAGGTGCTGCCAGTCTTCACCAGTGTCCTGCTGCTACAGGCTGGGGAAATCCAGGAAGGACACTTTCCTTGTGCAGTGCTGTGAGTTGCCATCCCCGAGCCATACGGCTGGGGGAAGAACTTATATTTTTCCTTCTGGAGACACTGGGAATAGCCATGCAGATGGCCAGCACTGAGCAGTTTAAGGCTTACGCCACCCAAGTCTTGTGGCTTTCTAGTTATCTTGAAATCATGCTTTACAGTGGTGAAGATGAAAGGAAATGTAAATGAGAATTTACTTACAGAGCTCAAATTTTGGCAACACAGTTACCATGAATTAAAAGACAGAACTGAAAAGAAAACTGTTCTTTTATCCACCCATGCTTAAATGAGCTCCAAGAGGCTTTTCTCTGTGTGATGAAAAACATTTAACCAAATTCATTGCTTAGGATCCTTTCTGGGTATAACCTTTACACCTGACTTATTCTCTGTAGTTCAGTTCAGAACATGATTTAATCACAGGGATGATTTTAATCTCTTCCTAAGGGATTACCTCCCATCTGCCATCTAACTTCAGAAATACATTCGGTTTGGGGGAACAGCTAGGAGAAACCACCTTCTGCCAACATGATAAACATCCCCTGCTAACAGCTGTCCTTAACTCTAAAGAAACTGTTGAGTTAGTGTAAGCAAAATACTCTTGTTAGCCGGTAGATCACACTCATATTTTAAGGCTAAACCCATTTTTTGTTTGTTTGTTTTACACACTGACCCATTACATTTATACCGACAGTTAAGTGTACAGTTGCCTATGACTCTGCCATCATTTTGAACAAGCATATACACCAACTTGTGCATGTCGTTCTTCACTTATGCTTCATTTGCGCTAGTGTTGGTGGTATGCGTGCTGGTGTGATAATGCGTGTCTAGCCCCGAGACTACCTACAGTATAACTGAATAAGCATTCAGAATTTAAAATGAATCACTGCAGAAGGCATAGTGTCCCTTGGAACACACCATGGAAATGTTGGATGTGGGCACTTGTAATTCTGGCTTTTTATTCTTTTCCCTTTCCTTTGTACTGATTACATGATTTACACGAAAACAAATTCTCTGTTAGTTTAGGGTTAATCTGTTCCTGATGCTTGTTGCTTATTTGCCTCCGAAGCGCAGTAATAATCTTCTATTTGCAGACTTAATTATCTCCATAGCAACTAATTGTCATTTATTAATAATAATACTAGTGGTAACTGAAACAGTGAAGGAGAAAGTATACCATGTACAACACACGTTGATAAAATCATTTCCAAATAAAACGTCTTTCAAGTCTTTTTGAGGAAGTACCAGGTGATTTTATGCAGTGATCGTATAGAGTGATAGGAGCCTTGTCAAGCTATTCCTACACAATAGAAAGTGTTTAAACATTTATACAATATATAATTTATGCAGGGCCTGATCACAAACCCATTGAAAATAGCAGAAGGATTTTGATTGATTTCAGGAGGTTTGGATCAAGCTCTTTCTAATTTATTTCTGAACCCAATTGAAATATGCCTGTTGAGTAGTCATTCAGATTTTACAATTTTCCATAAAATGAATAATTCAATTAGAAAAATAAAATAATTAGACTGAATAAAATTGCTGTTGTGATGGAGAACAGGAAATTAAAATCTAAGGATTATCCTTGACCTTAAAATGTATTCCATAGTCCTATAAACTCAGTATGGAACAGATTTCTTGTTCACATTGAATAAAAAGACTTCAATATTTTCAAGATCTCACTCTTAAACTCCACAAAGAGGGAGTCACATTCCTGCTTTAGAAATGAGGAAGGCAGAATTAATCCCGATAGGATTTTTTACGTCTAAATCACAGGAATGACAGGAGACCCTCCAAATTTGCTGCTCTGTAATACTCTCCTGAGTAATGCCTGAAGATGATGACCAGGAGGTTTAAAAAATACCTCCGTGTTCATCTCGAAGTGTTCTTCTACTTATGACTCGCTTGTGAGATGGAGGTGAGGCTCTACAGAGATAAAAAAACATGCGATTTTTCAGAACAGAATTTTGCCAGAGAACTTAAGCTAAATCTGCACTATCCTGGAGTTCCCTAGAATTGCTGGGAGTATTAGTATTAGCTATATTTAGTGATACTAATGACAATAAATACCCACATGATTTTCTCACCTGGGCAATTAGTTTGTACATATAAGCATTTATCCTATTCCAAGAAATCCCACTGGTTCTTCATGCAACAGGAGCTCAAGGTGAGGCCAGAGATTTGGTCGATGCACATCACATAGCTCCTTGTCAAGGCTATTGCTTTACCATGCTCTTCTCTACATCTTCCAGGAGCGGGAACCTGCCCAAAGATTAGGTTGCTAGCCTTGAATTTGGGAAATTGGATTCAGTCTTCTGCTTTACAGATGAGCGCAGGAAAATAATTTAGTGTCAGATTCTTCAAGGTATAATGCCTGTTTATTTTCCATTGAAATTGGTTTATTGTAGATGTTAAGTATTTTGCTGTTCTCCGAGGGGCATATGAGTTCATATCTGAAAAATAGAGATGGGATGATTCATATACTTGATAAAAGTACTAAAAATTTTGAAGTTGTCATATGCAATAGATCTGAAAACCATAAATTTACTGCACAGTATTATATGGTTCTTGATGTGAATTTGATTTTTTTTTTTTTTTTCTGTGTGAAAGAAGTTTTATGCTGTAAGGAAGAAATTCTTGAAGGATTGAAATTAGTGGTTAATTTTACTGCTGCCTTCAGTAGATTCACTTACTCTTTAAGGAGTTCTATTATTAATTAGTTTTCTCTTTCCATAATAACCATTTCAGCTGAAACACTCTCTGCTTCACTAGATCTGTAATTTAGCCATACAGTGGAAACATTCAGCCTTGCTCAAAGGTAATGATGAGTTTATCTAGGGGCAAAAATACCACACCCTGCAGATGGCACACAAGCTAAGAGAGATTAGGAAGGACTGCCCAACGGCTCCGTTCTTCTCTAGAGTTGGGAGACTTATATTCAGTTGTCCCCTCAACACTAGAGGCGGTACAGCCAGGGTAATGTGGTGCTCTTAATGCGCTTCTTAGTGGGGCTAATATGGGTAGGTTTCTTTAGTTCTTTTAACAAGTTTTTCCAGGGTCTCTGTGCGACCCAACGCTGTGCCATGTAGACATGTCCTGAGACACATGTTGGAATACATTTGGATAGAGTTCCTTATTGAAAATAAGGGTTGTGTGTGGCCACAAGCTAGTTGCTAGTTGCTTAAAGCTTTAGTGGCTGAAAAATGGAGGGCTCCTCTCTCTTAAACATCTTAAAAGTTGTTGTTTATTTTCTTCTATTTGCAGCATTCTCCTGTGATTGTCCTCTTCTGCCTGTCACACAATAATTTTCTGCCTTTTGTTCTTTCAGGCACAAACTAACATTTCTTCCCGCTCATTTCATTGTGCGGGAATGCTACAGGGAGGGCCATTAGAAGGAATATTTACAACTCTGCACAAAGCATTTCTTCTTTCCTGCCTGCTGCTGGAAAAAATCAGCCAAGGAAATACAAGGAAGTGTGGGGAAAAGTAGAAGCTTTCTCATTTACATTTTTTTTTTACACCTGAATTTAAACAAAATAAAATTGATAGATTCAAACCTCCTTTCCCCAAGATGTGTTGACCTAAATTACTGCACTTGTCAGAATAGAATTAAATGCTCTGGTGGTGATGAATCAGTTGAGTTCTCAACCTTATCTTTGGCGACTTTTTTTCTTTTAGAAAGGAGTACTTATTTTTTTCTTGCATCCTTTTAGTCTAGAATAGGACCAAAATTACTGTGTGCCATTTGCATAACGCTGAAGCAATCACAAAAATACACAGTGCTGTCAAACTGCCTGTTTTTGGACACCTGATATGTTCTTATGGACAAATAAGAATCTGTACTTTATCTCACATTACAGACCTGAGCAATTCTTGGGTAAGTGACAGGCTGCTATACATACTGGTCAGCCTAGGAGCCAGGCAACCAAATGCCAGTGTAGTGTGCCAGTAGCAAATAAAACAAGTCAGGTCTATGCATTTATTTTCTGTAAGTGTCTTTGGTATCAAACAAATAGCATTTGCTATGACAGAAAGGCATATTTTTGTAATGAAAGAATTCTGATTTAACCATTTTGCTCATATTAACCATTGACCTTAGTGCTCAGGGCTGGTCAGACTGAGCTATGAGAGCTGCTGTTAGAGAGGGGCCTTTAGTTACCTGTTTATCTGCAGAAGTTGTGGAGAGAGGGAATTAAGGGCAGCAACAGACTAATGTAAAAAAAAGCTCTACAAAAAGGAAGGAGAGTTTCTACAGTTTGGCTTACAGAATTTCTACAAACTGCCTTAAAGTTGTTTGGCTTCATTATTCAGAATTATTCTGTGGATAATTTATGCAAACACATGCTAGCACCACAACTGCTTCACCAGGTATTTGCTCTTTTTTTGGATAGATGGTTTGCCACCTATTTCTGGATGACGGTTGCTGGTGACTGGAGGTGTGATTCTCAGGTTTAGCTCTTTTGGGTGAAGATACCTGAATGACTGTCTGCCAAACTTTCCCTACGTGCAAGTACATTTTGCTTTTAGCAGTGTACATAGAAAAGACAAACAGAAGATAAGGGGTCGCAAATATTGTCAGGAGGGATGTCAGTACAGAAGTACTCAGGTAGTTTTTGTCTGCTGGCAATCTGGTAGTAATAACTTGATTTGTGAGAGGACAGCTTGCTATAGCTAAAAGTTATCCCGCCTGTAACTTTAGGGAGCCCCTGGGGAAGCCTCAGTTCTGATCCTGTGCCCTGCAGTGTGGAGACCTCCTGGTCGCAGGGATTAAGTGGCCAGGGTTTCTGCTTCTTCAGGAGAACATGAAAAATGCATTATTCTCCTCCACTTTATTCCCCTTCACACCCTATGTTCTATCCTTGCTTTCTATTACATTTGTCCAATTGGAAAAAAAGGAAAAAACAAAAAAGCCAACCACAGTATGGGCACGATTTGTCATTTCTCTGCACTATCATGTGCTCTCTGCTATGTCTCAACATCTTGGTAGCTCAGACCCTCCTCCAATGCAGTCATTTGCCATCCAGCATGGGGCAATAAAGCTCCCCGTCACACCAACACCAAGCTCCCTGGCCCCAGGAAGCTGCGTGCAGGACCGCAAACGAAAAGGACATTAATAAGCCCAGCGAATTTTTCTGTTTTCTCCGAAGGAGAATTTAGCTGTGTTCTCTCCCGCTGTGCGAAATGATAATGAGGCAATCGATCGTACACAGGTGCAGCGAGCCACTCGGAGAGCAGCGAGCCGCCGCGCTCGGCACCAGCATCTTAATAGTGCTCTGCAAAGAGTGACAGAATAATAATTCCCTTTTCATGTTAAGGTAGCGACCTGTTAAATTCAGCCCCTTCTGGAATTAATGCTGTTCTTTTTATAGGTCCGTTGAAATTGCCAAGCTTCATTTCAGGAATTTCTCTGGTGAGGAACTGCATCTTTAGGAAGCATTTGGGTAATGAATTATTTACTCATTATCTTAAGTTTTATACTGTTTTAGAAATTTTTAAAGTATTTAGAGGTTTGGGGTTTTGGGGGAGGAGGGAGGAAAGAGTTCTTTTATTCTCCTTTTTTTTTTAATTAAATCTTTTCAAAGCAGCCTGATTGTAGCCAAGTTTCCTCTAACTCGATGCTGTATCAATCTCCTTTGGCTAAGCTGTGGTGTTGGCCAGGCACAATGTCTTTACTAGTCAGGGACAGGATACAGGGGCACTTCTCACTTTGCTCTTTGTTTCTTGTAGCAGATTTTCTAAATCTCTTCTTTTTTTTTTTTTTTTTTCCCTTTGCATTTTAACCACATATGGAATTTTACACGTACTTGACGCATATTCCCTTTTTTCTCTTTTTTATGGTTTCTTTGTTATGCCCTAAAATGAGCTTTACCCTGCTCTCAAGGCTGCATTCTTTTAGTAACCAGTCATTGACCATTCGTACTTTGTGTTTTTTTTCTCTAGTATCATCCTGTGCCTGTGCTTTCAAGGCCTCTGCTATCATCCTATGTGTGTATTCCCAGGAGCTCTTGCAACAACATGCCCATAAACCATTAAAAAGAAACGAATCTCATATATTGATTTGAGTCTCAGTCTAGGAAGCTCCTACTCAGCTTCAAATATATTCTGAAGTATTGCTTTCAATATTTGAATGTTTTTAAATTGTCATTGAAAGACTGGAATGACATTTTTCCTCTTCCTTTTTGAAATAATTTTATCTGATCTCTTTATTTTTTTATCTTTTTTTTTTTTTTCTTTTACCCAGAAGCTTTCCACAGGAATCTCTTGTGCTTAGAAACATATGTACACAGGACTTGAAAACCATCTGCTTCTGTGCCACCTGAAAGACTTTACACAGAAAGCTAATGCATAATTTATTGTAGAGATTTTTATCACGTTGGGAAGTTGTAGCTTATTTACCTCATTGCGTAAGAATCTCTACAGCAAGGAAGATGCTTTTCTTGGCTCAAGGACCCTAAATCTAGTATCAGAACCGTTAATACCAACTTATGGGCCTAATTTTGGCACTCTGTGCCTGGTAGGCTCGTCTGCCTTTAAGGCCAATTCTCTTTATAGTTCCAGCAATGCTGGATCATCTGTCCTTTTCGCCAACTTAAATTACGCCCAATCCTGCAGGTTTCACATGCCCTTATGGGATGCAGTGTGGAGGAGCCTGGTCTACACAGGCTGGTAGCCTGATGCCATCAGTGGGGAGCAGGCTGGTTCCAGGCGGGCTGTATCCACACGCCATATGGATCCTGGATGTGTCAAAGCAAAGGAAAGATCCATGGCTCCCTCTTGGAAAAGGCAGCAGAGTTGTCCCTGGGTAGACTCAGCATGGAATGAAATAAGCAAGTAGCATGAATAGGAATCTAAATGGCTGTTAATCCCGTTCTTGGGGCTTTTCAAAGCAGCAGGCAAATGCAGCCTACTGACTTGGCACATCAGGTGGGCACTGTGTTACAGCAAGCATAACCAGGCAAGCAAGCGAGTCCTGGCCTGAAGACATATCACCTGTGCAGAAAATAGTGGAGATTCCACTCCTGTGGGATCATGCAAGCCGCGTGGAAGAAAATACCATGGACAAAGTGCATTCAGGAAACAGGAAACATTGATTTCAGATTGAAGCAAGTAGAGGTTATTTAGTCTTGGCAAGCTTACTATCTGCAGGGAAGATTTCCAAACGCAAACAGAGGAGGATCTATATGCTCTCCTTCACTCATGATAATTTTGGGAACAGGGGCTAGGGAAGGCGAGGCGGTCCTAAGCACTCAAATCAAGGGGTGGTTGCCAAAGAACATAGCAAGTAACATCTACTTCTCAAAAGTAGATGTTTGGATTTTGTGTTCATTGAACAAGTGAAATACTTCTCCTCTTTTGGTACATCAGCAGACTGTAAAATACTGTTCTAAAGTACTTCATCCTCTTCCAGGCGGTCCTAAGGAACTCCTAATGCAATTGTCAAAGTGCTTAGATTTCGCCTGTGCCCTCTCATAGGCTAGTAAGCATTCAAAATATCACACCTTATTATATTATTCTACTTAGAGTTTCCACGCCAGTACAAAAATAATGCTTTCATATTCTTGCATGAATATCAAAATGCTATGCCTCCTGACTTTAAGGCACCATTTCATCATTGCTCTGTTGATTCTTTTCTTTGCTGTTGTGTTAGGAAAGCTACTTCTATTTTGAACTACAAACTGTGTTTTAGTGAAGTTTCCATGAAACACTTAACTGGCGGGTTTGACTGGGTGCTTTTCTTAAAGATCTTTTTTTTCCAGTGTTTGATGTATTGATTTTTTTTTTTTTGTATAAGATAGAAACCTTCTCCAATGGAGAAATAACAGGGAGCATGAAGGAGGCAAGAAATAGCTCCTTATCTTGTCAGTGAAGGTGAGAGACTGCTGCTGGTGAAGCTCTGCGTACTGTGAGGGCTCCTGTTGCATTAAATACTGCCTCTATTAGCTCTCATTCTTTATGCTTTAACAGGGCTCTATGTGCATTTATTTCTGGTGAATATAACACTTTTATGGGCTCAGAAAAGTAGATTTGCTAGATTTGTAAAATGGATCGGTAATAAGAAGACTGCTCTCATTGGAGTCAGCAGCTCATTGACCACCGTGGTCGCAAGATCGGCTGTAGGAGCTAGAGGTGAGTGCAGAGAAAGCCAGAGGAAGCTGTGCCTCTCTCAGTAACCATGATGTCTCACCTATTGGAAAATATTCAGTATTAAAAGTGAGGGCACGCAAAATTTGTAAGGACTCTAGACAACTTTACAGCTAAAATGACTTATGCCTTTTGAAATCAGGTTTGTTGCAGTGCTGCACCGATAAATAACCTGTGAAGGCCAAGAGTTTGTGCTAGCAGAAGACAGCTACTGCTTGTCAGTGCAGTCCACTTCTTTTAAACTTGAGGAGCACTGGTGTGTCCTAGTCATATTTAAGGTGATATCTACCACACAGGGTTAGGGAAAAAAGCAGGGGACAGGGAAGGAAGGTCTTCACCATCTTTGAGTTATAAGCACATAGATCATATTTCAGGATTTGTAATGTGCTGCATTACATTGTTCTTTTCATATTTTTTTTTTAGCAGTCAGCAAGTATGAAACAGTTCACAGCTGGTTTGGATTAATCTGATGCTTCAGTGTCTTCATTTTGCTGTGATAAAGTGATGTTATCTTGGCATGCTTTCATTCAATGACTCTATTAGATACTACTTTTTTTTTTCTGTCTTTTTTTGTTTGTTTGGGAGCCAAACTGGAAAAACAACAGGGAAAACTCTTGTATTGGGTCAGAATTTTCTGAAGTTTTCTTTGGCAAAATGAAAACAGGGAAAAAAAAAAAGCCCTACCTCGCCAAAACCTTGGATGAACCAGAATATTTCATTCCACCAAAATGGAATGTTTTATTTTCTCATTATATAAACTCACCACCTCTTTTTTTATTGAATGACATTTTGAAAGGATAAGTAGCAAAAATTTATTTGCAAACTGTAGGAATGAAAGGATTTGCCATTTTCAAAATTCTTTTTCCTCTATTCTTTTCGTCAGTCAAGAATTTAGTTGGATTCAACCTTAACTTTCTCATTGTTCTTATTTTTGGTCAAATTTATTGCTTGTTAAAAAAAAAACTCAGATCTTTTGCCATTGAAGCAAATCTTGAATTTTCTTTCTGCCCTAACAATCAGATATTCTCCTAGCTTTACCAGTTTTCTGTGTATTTAAGTTTTAGTCTTTCTGGTGAAGAACTTCAGTGCTGTACCTTGATGATTTAATAGTTCCTGTCGTTTGTTCTTTGTTGCCATTCAGATCTTCCATTAGCTGTACCCAAACCCGTTATTGGTCCTCCTTTGTTTATTCTGTGATAAAATTGCAGGCTGATGAGGAGTGTGGCAAATTACGTGATTTCATAGGGTGGCTCCTGCTGTCAATACATTTTTTTCCCTCCACTCACTCTAGTTTAACTTGAATTTCTTTTTTTTTTCCAAAAATCTTTCCTTTGCATTCAGGAACATTTGGTGAAAGCGCAAGTATGAAATTGCGCAATGAGAGATGAATCAAAGATTTATATTTAGACTGGCATGCTGCACTCTCTTGAAACACATCTAGCCTGGAGGTGCTTGGCTCTGCCGGGGAAGGTCCTTCAGGCAAGAGACCATCCCTGCCCAGAAACATTTCTGTTGCTGTTTGTTCCCAGTGCCAGAAGTTTGGTAACCTGGGCCCTTCCCAAAGTATATGTAGCTGTGGCCATAGGATACTGCAATGTGTTCAATGTATTTGAAAGATGTCTGCTTTCTGGTTTTATTACAGAAATAAGGAGAATTTCCAGTTAACTTCTCTCCAAAATCGGGATTGGTGGTTTTATTTTTTCCAAGCTCTGCACAAATGATTTCCATCCATCCATCCATCTTTAATTTTTTCTGCATGTGCATTGTATGTATTTAGTAAATAGTGTAATTAAAGTAATGCAGATTATTTTCAAAAGGTGAATGCTGTTTCCCATATAATTTCTGTTTCCTGATAATTTGTCTTTTCTGACCCTGGAAAAGTGACCTTTTTGGATGAGGCTTTTTATGTCTGCTTTGTCTGCAAAGCTTAGTTTTAAATATTCACATAAAAGCAGTTCATTTTCTGCACCACGTGCATGAAAACACACTCTTTAGTTGGGGCAAGGGAAGTAGAGGTTTGAAAATAATGCTGCATTTATACAGAGAGCTCAAAAGGCTTGAAAATAATCCTTGTAAGAATTATATTTACACAACCAAAAATAATCAAGATCTGATTGTTTGAAAACTACAGAATGACATGTCAGTAATACTTGAACAAGCAAACTAATCAACTGTTCCTCCTAGTACTAACGAAAGGAAAGGATCCTTATTAATTCTACTTTTAAATGCTTGGAAGCCATGCACATGTTCGCTGAGGAGAGCCAAATGGGTCCCTAGATAGCAACATTGTTTTACAGACTTGTTTGTATTTTCTGTGGCTAAATGCTTTTCTTCTAAAGGGGAGCTTATTCCTCATATCTGACTGGTTGTGCTGCCATTCCTGGAGGCAGCTGGTGGAGCGGCTTGGAGGGCATCTCATTCTGGGTAGTGATATGCCACCAGTGCTAGAGCCCTACTCTGCGCCCTCACTGCTGCAAGGAAAGAGATGAAGCCTTTCTCTGCACTGAATCTTCAGCAAGAATTCACAAATAAAACTAGTTTCAATGAGTGAAAATGTATGGACCATAACTAGCTTGTTCACAACACACCTCCTCGTTCATCTAAGAGTTCCTCCCAGGGGAACACAGAGAATTTCTCATTTTCACAGCGGATGCTCGAACTTACAAGGCTTCTTCCACCTCCATCACACGTTTGGAGACGTTCAGACACAGCTGTGCCAGAGGCTGATAACTAGTCTGGGGGGCTCCTTCCCCCGGGTATCCCCAGTGGAGAAGGAGGAAGGTCAAGAGGAATTGTCCCATGTGTTGGGCCTGGTTCGGCGCTGCCAGCTCGGCCCCTGTGAACTCAGTCATTTGGCCAAGCACGGCAGGCTCCTGGTGGATGAAGCTTTTCCCCCCTGGGTTAATGAACCTAAAACTGCCTCATCTCTGAAGCCTTTTGGGTGTAGCTGCATCCTCTGTCTTTTTTTATTTCCCCCTACTTCTTTTTTTTTTTTTTTAATCCAACATTTATATATTTATTTATTTATTTATTTATTTGGTACTTCCCCTCTCTCTGTGTTTAGAGTCAAAATAAGCATGCCAGCATCCCTAGCTGGGCCTCTTACAGAGCAGCACTTGGTCCCTCAGGATATACTGACAGAGCCTGTTTTAGCAGACCCTTTCACTGGGGTCTGCTAGTGACCCCAGTGACTAGCGGAGGTTCCTCAGGCATCCTTACAATCTGAATCACTGAACAAGCACTGACCCTCTGATTCAAAGGGTTTGGGGTGGTGTTGCAAGAAGATGAGCAAAAGTGAGTGAAGCTGGGCAATAAATTGCCTTCTGGGATCTTTTTTCTGGGATTATTTGCTTTCTTTAAAATCTCTTGCCTTCTTTAAAAATTATTGTTTCTATTTGGCCACTTTGTATGGACTTCGGATTTGACAAATGAGGGCTTCTTCAGCCAAAGAGTGCTGAAGACAAGATAAACTATCTGTGTCTCTGCACAGGCACAGGAAAATGCTTCATGCCCAGAGAAAGCCAGTGTCTTTTTAGAGTCAGCGATGCCAGCCATATCTGCTGTTTTTGTGCTTCCTCTTTTCTTCCAGTAGCACAGCCTGAATCCCACTTGTGCTACTTTACTGAGAGGGAAGCCAAAGCGTTGCACCATGCTGATGGCACTGGGTGGCTTGGGCAAACAGCAGGGAAAGGAGAGGAAATGGTGGATAAAAGCAGTATAGAGTGGCGAGCGGCTGGGAGCTTTAGGCATGGGGAGGCCGCAGACCTCTCTCCTACCTTTTTTTATGCCTGAAATACTCATAGTGGTTGAAGGAAATAACTCCTAGATAACACAGTTATTAAGCTACAAGGAGCCATCTTTGGTCTGAAGGAGAGAAGGCCAAATTTGGGGTGTTGCCCTTGAAAAGGAGGGATTTCAGGCTTGTGTGTGCATGTCTGGGTACTGATGGGTTAAAGAGTTGCACTAGAGCTGCAGTGTGAGCTTCCTTTGCAATGACAATCAGCCTTGGGCAGAAACAGCATTGGAGAAACAGAGAGGATGGGAATCAGGTCAGGCTGATTAGCCTATCCAGCTATGAGCAGCCACACGGAGCCTAAGCCCTGTGGCTATACAGGGGGACACTGTGCATCACCAGTGCAGAGCATGGCACTTTCACAGTCACCAGGACAAAGCCGTGGGTCGGAACAGGAGCTTTCCTGATCAGGGTCCTGGCAGACCCTGAGGTGGAGAGGCCATCAGTGGTGATATAAGGAAGGAATCAGTGCAATTAAAAGCCTGCAGGAGGTAGTGAAAATACCAGCTGGCAGTCAGTTGACTTTCATGGGAATGGCAGTGGGGGCTCTTTGGCAAACAAAGATGTTGGGGTGAGCTGTGCTGCTTTTTGCTTAAGAAGATTGGATCAATATCCTGACCATGGTTTGCTGGGATTATTGAGAACTGCAGCAAATTTGAAAATGCTTTGAGAAATGGAAATTTTGGAAACCGGGACATTTTGACTGGGGTTGCATATGGATTAAAAATGAGATCTGGTGTAATAATGGTCAGTAAATTCTGTCCCCTGAAGAGTCAGAGGCCTCAAAGGAGGTTCTAGCTGAGTCTGGGGCAGAGGTTTTATGCTGCCTGGGACATATGGGAAGAGCCTTCTACTGCGCATCTCAGAAAACCTCTTCCCTTGAGGGTTGCCAGCTTGCCAGTAATAAAAGCTGAATGTAACAGACAGTTGTTAGATAAATTGCTTTGGGATTTTGCAGTGATGTGTGATTCTGCTCAGAAAACATAAATCAGGACTGTTTTTTTCTGGTGAGGTGTGGAGTCAGTCTCCATAGATACACAAAACTTGCCACCTCTTTGGGAAATGCCTTCTTTGGTGTTCTGCTGCAGGGGTGTGAATGCTCTCTACAGCAGAGAGTCATAGGATCATAGAATCATAAAGGTTGGAAGGGACCTCTAGAGATCATCTAGTCCAACCCCCCTGCACACACAGGGTCACCTACAGCCTGTGGCTCAGGGCTGCGGCCAAGCAGGTTGGGAAGATCTCCAGAGAAGGAGACTCCACAACCTCCCTGGGCAGCCTGTGCCAGGGCTCTGTCACCCTCACTGGCAATAAATTTTTCCTTAAGTTCCTGTGGAACTTTTGGTGTTTCAGTTTGTGGCCGTTTCCTCTAGTCCTATCAGTGGCCACCACTGAGAAGAGGC
>VZSV01000032.1:1853975-1873172 GCA_013398735.1 Nothocercus julius
CAGGCTGAACAGGCCCAGCTCTCTCAGCCTTTCCTCACAGGGCAGATGTTCCAGGCCCCTGATCATCCTTGTAGCCCTGCGCTGGAGTCTCTCCAGCAGCTCCACATCCCTCCTGTACTGGGGAGCCCAGAACTGGACACAGCACTCCAGGTGTGGCCTCCCCAGGGCTGAGCAGAGGGGCAGGATCCCCTCCCTCGACCTGCTGCAGACGCTCCTCCTAATGCGCCCAGGGGTAGTAGAAATGTATCCAATGTAGTAAGAAATGCTGCAACAGAGGAAAGGGTGTTCCAGGCCAAACGCAGCAGCAGCTAGGAGGCAGAGAGCTTTACAGAGGTGCCTGTCAGCGGACCTTTTTCTGGGGAGGAATGACTGGCCATTGGCTTGGTGTCTCGGAAACCGAAAAGTAGCCACAGCCTTCCAGGCAGGATACTCAGTAACAGTCCCTCTACAGCACGTGGTGCTAAATTAGGGGAGATCCTTGATTGCTTTGAGGAGAACGAATAACTATGTTAAGAAAGTGATAGAACATGTGTTGGCCAACCTCTGCCCATCCTGTACCATTTGCGGGTCCCGTTTCGGAGCGCCGCCCTGGGTGAAGAGGGCAGCCTCTCCTCCCGGAGAGGCAGCACGCGTGTTGGGTGGGCAGGCCGTGCCTGCCTTGCTTGCCTTGTTTTAAACAGAAGTCTGCACAAGGACAGCACTTTTTCCAGAGGTGAAACACTTTAGGTGTGTGTATGTGGTAGTATGTGTACGTTATTGTGAATGGGCACAGATTTGCTTCTTGGTAAAAGGAAAAATATATATAAATATTCTTTATACATAGTACTAGTTGTAGATTGGGAGTTGCTTTGCTTCTGCCCCTTCTTTTGGTGTGTCTGCTCGCCCATGTCTTGCCACACCAGTGACTTTGCTTATGTTGCCTGTGAGAAGGAGACCTGTAGATGAAGTTATACAACAGCGTATTTATTGTTGCAAGTCATTTGGCAGGCCTTGTGTTTGGCTTCCTCTTGCCCTATTTCCCCAACAGCATTTACACGCGCGGGGCAGTCCGCCTGCAAACATTGCAGTTGCTTGCCCTTGTGTCTTCTGTGCAAGGCGAAATCTGTCAGCTCCCCAGCCAAAGGGGAAATTTCATCCTCTACGCTTCAGATTATAATGTTATCTTCTAGTTCCTTGGATGTCTTATTTAATTGGGCCTGGCTGCGCCATTTTCCACCCCAGCCCAGACATGTCATGCAGCAGATTGGCAATGACCAAGCCACAGATTCAAATCCAGTAGCGTGGCTATGGGAGCCATTGGGCTAGGCCAGGATTTTCTGTATCATCATGGCCCTGATGTGTGGCAGTACAAAAAACTTTGAGGGCAAGCACTTTTTTTTTTTTTTTCCTTCCTGTTATAGCACCTACTGCCTTGTCCCCCTGCCAGGAGGTACCACAGACCACATCATAAACATGTATGTGTATTGAGACAGCACCAAAAGAAAACCATCCTAATTCAGCACTGTCAGGATTTGGCACTATGACATTCTGGTAGCTCCCAGGGACCTTCCAGTGTATAAGCTGTTTCTTTCATGACAGGGTATCAAGGAGGGAGATCCTGCCTTTTCTTTTTCATTTAAGTAACAATTAACTGAACTGACTCAAACTCAGTATTTCTCCTTAAGCACATTATAGGGAACTACCAATGCTCAGAGGCTATAAGACTAAATACAGGATATAAAATTATTTGTGAATTCTTGGCATGAGAAAATGCAAAGGATCCGGGGGTTTGGATATATTTAAAAACTCCACATGAGGGTCCGGATGTCTCTAGAAAACACTTGTAAGGTCTTGCAATGATAGCTATTGCAATCATAAGGAAACTGTTGACAGACCAATACACTAGTCTAGAAAGCCTGACGGAGTAGTTCCTTGAGACAGCTCACCGTGTTCAATTGATGCAAAGTGAGGAGTGGTGTATTTGAATCCAAGGTCTCTGCAAACATGAAAACTATGATATGTGAAGGTTTGACACCCCTGAGAAATATGTGATAGAAGGCTTTTGCTAATGTCACATATGAAAACATACAGTGGAATTTAGAGAGAACAGAAATAACTGAAATGACAGACTTGAAAGACAAATGTAGTAGACTAGGATGAAACAAAAATAGCTCGTCCAAGCTATTTTAAAATCGGTTTATTTGGGGCCTCTTATTTTGTGGCCTCATAAATGTCTTACATGATCAAAATAGTGAGTATGGCTTTTTTTTTTTTACAGTTTTCTTTTAAAAGTTTACTTTTCAAAATAACTTGAAGTAGATAAATTCAACTCTTCATCCAGTCTTTCATGCTGAAGAAGACCTTTTGAGACCAATAGCCATGATCTGGCAACACTTACCCAGATCAAAGTTCCTTTTGAAGTCATTGACACTGTAGCTCTATTCAGGATTAGAACCATCTCTGAGTTTTCACTTCATGCCTGAATAACACACCAAGTTTGTGTATTTTTTTCACGCATTTATAATACATGTTCAGAAATTAGTAGACCACTGTGGCTATATATTGTTCTAAAGGTATTTCCGTATTATTTCACTATATCACAGGTAGTTACATTGTTTCTTGATTTGTATAAACCAATTATTTAATCAGCAGTTGCCTAATGCTTACACTTTTTAGTTCATTTCATAAGACTGGACTTTCTCATTGGTTTCGTAAGATTGGTCTTGCTATTACAGGTCTCTTTGCCTAGTTCAGAAAATATTTGTAATAACTATGTAACTACTAGAAGGAAATTACTATTGAAAGACCAACTCCATGAGACATTTTGCATAAGACTGTGGTTTGAAATGCATTTACTTGCTGACTTAAGGAAGTCTTTACCTAAAGCTGCTTCCCGCCCTCTTTTTTTCTGCTGCTCATTTTTGCCTTCAGTGCCAGCATAGCTGTTTGTGTAGTGAACCAAATCAAGGAGTTCATTGGGCAGAAAAATAATTATTTCAGGAGTGCCGAACCTAATGTGTAGCTCTTACCTCAGACTGTTCTGCTAATTTTACATTTGTGCTGTGTAATGACTTTGGTGATGATTACCATTCTCACTGGAGTCCCTTTACTGTTGAAGAGGCGCAGAGAAGACGAATTTGTCCTTTATTATTTACTTTAGCGCTTTTTTCCCTGTTTGCTTACAGTAGTGTTGAATTGTTTTAAAATAAAGGATTGTTTTTAGCTATAGAAAGTAACTTCAATCTTCATGGAAGCTGACTGCAACCAAACATGTTATTTGTAGATAGCAATGCACTGAAGCAATTTCTCTTACCCGGTAATAAGCAAAATGCTACTGTGCCTGAATGTAGCCAGGTCACAGCAGCTTCATAGAGAACACACTTAATAGAGAAAGCCAGGTGGCTCCACACAGGGAGTCACCACTATGGACAGCAGAGTGCTATATGCAAGAAAATACAGCTATAGTGTGTGCTACTTATCTACATGCAACAGAGCTTCCTGCCACGGTGACATAAGGCTGTAACTCAATCTTCTGTGCTCAGTGTGACATAGAAATTAGCTAGTTTGAACTTCTCTTCATGGGTTACTCTGCCAAGAGGATCCTATGTGGATTCATTCTTGTTTAAAGTGCTTTGATGATTAAAATGCTAATTATGATGATGTTGTCACAAGAATTACATCTCTCTTATATGCCCACCACGTAATTGATACTCAGCTAACACTTTCTAGTATTGTTTTCAGTGACAGTATTAGATACAATAGTCTGCAAAATATTTCAGTATCCTGCCATAAATGATGAATGAGCGACTGTCACAACCTCATGAAACATTTAAAGTGGTGTACTGTACCTACACTTTCTGTTTGCAAAGCCACTAATAGGCAAGAGAGGAACGGCTTGCTTGTAAAGGCTGTAGATTTTGTTATTTAGCATCCTCTCCCTGATGCGTGAAGTTGCGGGAGCGCCTCGGTGGCAGTGGCGGGTGGCAGAGAACTGCTGCGACAGGTAGATGTGTGGCCACGGAGGTGGTATCACCTTTCTGTGGAGAACAGAGGGGACTCGTTACAGGTCTCAGGTGGCCCAGGGGAGGTGGTAGAGTGATACCAGGACTCTGTGCAACAGGAACATGAGGGAATGACTTTACGTCCAGGCTCAGGCTGCCTCCTCTGAGGCACATCGTCTTGGGATGCAAGATGCTGGCACAGCTTGGGGAAGGGGCTGAATTCTGTTTTGCTAGTAGCTCTCTTCCCCTCCCCTGCCGTGGTTCTGGAGGGCATCCAGAAATGCTCTACAAAGCTCAGCTAATGTAGCAAAGCTCAGTGAGAGCTCCTCCGGGGGGAAGGTGATTATATTTTATACAAAGCTGATTTCCCTTGTTTGCGTCCATTCTCTCATAGAGTTCCTTCACTCAGTCTTTCATACTCATGAAAGCATGAGGACATGTCTGCAAGTGATCTGGATCATTTGCTGTGACACAGTGGACAAGAGAGGCAATTTATTTAGTTTTCCTCTTGCCTCCTGGATTGCTGTTATACTGGCAACCCTGTGCTGGTGTTTGAATGCATCTTTTGCAACCTTGAGGAAGGTGACCATGACTGTGACTCTTTTGTCTCTCCATCTGTCCCACCTCTGTGAGTCATTACACAAAACTGCTGTTTTACTCACTATTCTTTTGTCCCTTTTTCCGGGTGGAGCATGTCATGTGTTTACCTTGCCCTTTGTTTCCTGGTCTGTGTGTTAAGGGAAACTGCAGGTCATGCTGGCATCCGGGTGACCTGCTAGTTTAGGTGCTATTAGCACGTGCTCTTTTCCTTTCTTGTGGCTTCTTCTGGTTCTTCCACACTCACACATTCCACACATTCCCACTTATACTCTATCCATACTCAACTTGACATTTCTATACTATTCTTCACAGAAAAGGGGGAAGCACATGCATCACTTCAGCTTCTATACACCCTACTAGACTGGGATTTAATGGGGCTGGGAAGGGAGAGGACTAAGATGCTTGAAGACATTGCTGCTGGAAGAATTTCTGACAGCTATGGAAATAGTTCAACAGGTAGCAGTGGAAAGATAAGGTTATAAAAGTGAAGATGGATCATGTGGATGTGTGTGGCCATGACAAGAGAATCTCAGCATGCCTGCCTTTTTTAGGGCAATCTCCTTGAGATTCATAGTGAGGAGTCTACCAGGGTGGCTCATGCTATGCACAGTTGTGTTAGACTCAGGGCAGCTTTACAATGCCTACAACCTAGAGCCATCCTCCAGCCTCTACAGGCACTGGGGTAGACAGATATTAAGGAGAAGGTCGTGGGAGAAGCATGTTAGCATTAAGATAGGCTCCATCCCTGATGGCAAGGAAACAAGACTTGATGGGATGATGTGGCTTAGGTTCCTTGCTCAATTGCTCTATCGCTATTGTCGTGTGGGACTAGTTGGGATTTCAACATCTCCTGTGCAAGAAGCATCTCTGGCCAGCAGTGTTGCTTCCTGTCCTGCCCAGCAGCCTAGCAGAGCAGCTACTTAGCCCTACACCATGCAAACACGTGTAGAGTCGCTGGAGCAGCACCTCTCCCAGGGCTTCTGGGTCACTCTGACCAGCCACTTCAGGTAAATTGTCTTCTTCCCTTCTTTGAGCAGCGGGTCAGGTGGCTGCTCGCTTTGTCCCTTATTGCCCAGGAATATGTCTGATCCAGTTCAGGCTGTAGAAGACTCAGCTGGATAGTCTTTTCCTGAAACACAATCAAAGAGATTCACTGGCTCCTCAAACAGGGGCCCCACGGTATTATTGCAGGAGCTAGGGAAAAGGTCCTCAGCTTTGCTTTACTCCAAGAAAAGAAAGAAAATCACTTTTGTGGTCGGTCATTCCTCAACAAAGGCATAGGGATGTGCAAGGTTTCCTGAAAAATGAGGTCTTTGTTATCTCATATTGTTACCAGCTACAAAAATAAGGAAAATGACTTGTCCTTATAAGGAGGTGGTGGATATTAGTTAATGTGTGTGAAGCACAAAGTGCAATACCAATAAATTACATGGAAGATCCTATGAGGATATCACTAATTGTATATCCAGGACAGAGTTTGACTCAGTTATAGGAAATACAGTATGAGGCCATATACCTAACAAAGAAAATAAAACCAGCCAGTGAATAGTTGCTCATTAAATGTATGCCTTCCATCATGTGCAGTTGAAAGGCCAAAGGTCCTGTGCAAAAAGGTGTATGTGATCCTGTAATTAAAGATTTTACAGGGCATATAAGAGTTACAAATTTAAGTCATCTGGGAAACTTTAAATCAGGCATTTCCTATCTTCTGAATGCTTGAATTTGCAACCTTAGTACTCTTTTAATGTAAGCCTTTTATGTAATTCAATAGAGATCATTTAAATATTATGTTTCCCCTGCTTGTCTCTCTACAGCTGGCAGTCAGATCTTTCTCCCATGCTGCCTTCACCATCTGGAACAGACTAATTGGCTTCTTGACTTGCCTTAAATCCCAGCAGCAAATCCCATCTTCTAGACTTATAATTCCAGTCCACCTTCCTAATAAAAGAACCCAGTCCCATTCCTTGAGAAACCTTGGCCTTCTCTTCTTTTAGCCTCTCTGTATTTTCTCACCATAGATGAGACTGCAAGAAGTCATTCAATACATCTGCTTATTAATATAATTAATATAAAATGGGACTATTAGTAGTTTAGTATTCTAAAGTTTTCCATGTCAGATCAATTAGTTCAGAGAAGTGTTAGTTCAGTCTAAACTAGGTTTTAATGAAATAGCAGCAAACTGGCTTACTATATATTGAACCTCAATCAGACAGTTCTCTTCCTAAAGAAATCTGAGTCCCAATACCCTTCTGAAAATAGTAAAGCAAAGAATCAAGATCACATACAGTTACCGTCTAGAATTAAAAGCCAAATAAACATGTTTTAGTTTTGTATTGAAAATGTATTTTAAATGCAGTCACCAGCAAATAAAAATGTCCATATCAGTAAAATGGCTATAGAGCAAATGCGGTACTGATAAAGGAGTTGAAACACCATTGACTTCAACGTACACCAGTTGGATTTGGCCCAATCTGATCTGCTTGGAAGACAGAAATGTAAGGATTTGGACTAAAGCTGTGGCACAATAATCTGTCCTCAGCAGAACTCTATTATAAACCATATTTTAACCTTAGTTTTCTAATATACAGGAGAAATGACACATAGCACAGGGAGCTATGACATGGGCGTCAGGGGGAAATGGTATGGGCCTTTGGGTACTAATGTCTCGGTGGCAAACATATTCGCATGTATTCTTTTGCCTTGTGTTACTAATTCTAATGTGATTTTATTCAGATTGTTCCAGTGATTGATATCTTTCCAGTTTTCTCTGACATTATTTCATGAAATGATCTGTTTTTTTGCCCTCATGTTCAAATAATCAAGCATCTTGGTTCTTTTTGTCACTTTGATTTTTTAATTTGTAGCATATGATTTCTTTTTGCTTTGAATAAAACTGGTTTCAGGGATGCAAATACGGCCTGCCTCCTGAGCCCTCACGGTGTTGCAGATCCTAGATCAAATGCCCACATCCTGCTGTTTTTCCTAGAACCAGAGAAGCACTCGTTCTTCAGCCTCTCCTAATTGTATTGCAGATGAGATTCGCAATCCAAAAAGGGACAATCATTCATGCACCGTGTGAATTCAGAATTGAGTTTTATGGTATTCACTGCATTCTGCAAAATCTTTTAAGAGCAAACAACATTAAGCAGCATACAGATCAAATTTAAAGCAAAGAAAACAACCCTTCCCTATGGACAAACTAATTTGCATTGCTCCAAGAATTACAGAGTGAAGCAAAATTATTTCTCTGCTTTCTTTCATCATTATGCCACAGTACTAATTACACTCCTGGAGCTCTAAAATTTATAATGCTGTTTCCTGCCACTATGTTCCTATCTCTTTATTAACTTAATTCTTTAAACACATTCTTAATGCATCTAGCAAGGACCTCTAACAGTCTATCATGTTGCAATGTCACCAGTGAGTAAGCCTTCATCAAGTGTGAGGACAGAAATGGCAGAGCAGCGATTCAGTAGAATTGAAACTGTAGGAAAATGATTAATATTTTCTTGGATGATCAGCATATGCTGCCACAGAGAGTGCATTTGAAGTCATCATATTTTAATTTGGAAAACTGATGAAGTCTAGAGCATAAATAATACAAGATATGCAAGCTTATGTCTGCTTGCATTTGAGAGACTGTGGTGGCGTTTAAAATCTTCCACACATGGCACATCTTGAGGGATCCTGGGGAATCGTTCCAGCTTTGTGGAATCTCTGTTTTGCGTAGATTTCAGCAAGACTGCCCTTTCATTTCAGAAACTATTTCCAGCCCACTTCGGTAAAAGCTAAGGAATTTTAACCAAGATCGCAAGGGTGATCTCTAACCAACAGTCACAAGGGTTTTCAGTCAAACATTTCTGATAAAGATGGACCTGCTGTCACAGCTCTGACAAAGATCAAGGTTAGACTCAAGAACAGGTTGGCTCATTTAGGAGGTGTTAGCAAATGGGCAATATTGTACTTAACTACAATCAGGATTTAAGAGTAGGCAATTTTAAGGTGCTTCCCTTCCATGCACTGCAGGAAAGATGTGCATGAATTATGATGCTGTTCGTATTAAAAATATAATAAAGTTATTGACATACAGAGTATTAATGGCAAGGAGGAGTTGTTCCTCACGTGAATCCAGCTTCTGCTAGTAACAGGAGCTCTTTAAGGCACCTTCTTCGTATGGCCAGTTGCAGTGTGGCATTGGAGAAAGTATTGTTAGTCCTTAAACTACTGTTGTACCAGGCGTCATTTGCCAGTGGCGGATTTCTGGGCTTGAGCTGCCTTCGAGCTCAAGGCAGGTCACCCCAGGACAGGGGATACAAAAGGAGATGGCCAAAAGTTTAGCTCTGCTGCAACCCTTCTGGGGCCACATGGATGAGAAATCCTTGGCTAGGGAGAAGCAATGAATCCCTTTGGCCTGTGTCCTCTACATGGGAAAAGGGAAGAGAATTTGGGATCGAGCCTCAAGCCTAACAAATGCTGAACTCAAATGAAATCCCAATGTAAAACTAAAGCTCTGCTATTACGCCTGATGTTTATGCCTAAAAGAGGTCCCTAAACATAGGATACCTGTCATCTGTACACTTGGCTGGCAAAATTTAGTGGTGTTGTTTCCAGCCATCGTTCTAGGAGTTGTCACAGGCTTATTTAGAGGCATTGTCAGACATGACATTGAGTCTTTCTTTTTTATGGGCACGTTTTTCTCTCCGTTAAATGATTACAGGTGTAATTCCCAGTGAAGCCACTGGAAACCATATGCAAATGTTTGGCATCAGAAGCTGAGTCTGTTGTTTAATTGAAACCAATGGAGCATTTTTCAAAGGTCTTTCAAAGGGACTATAATCAGGAAGTGGCTGTTTATGTTTTTAATAAATTGACAGTAGAAATAAAGCTTTTTTTGGGGGGGAAATAATTTTTGGAATTGATTGAAGCAACAGATAAATGATGCTGATTCTGGGGAGGTTTTCTATGAGGAGTTTTAATATTGTCCTTGCTGTCCTAACTGCTACTCTGTTTAAGTGCTCAGCCTCCCCTGGGTGAAGACCACTAAGTTAGACAAATTATTGCATAAATTTTGTGATAGAAGCAAATGTTTTTAAAAGGCTATTTAAGATCATTAGAACAGTGTCTCTTTTTCTCCTGTATTTAAAGGTATTTTGTACTGCTTTCTCTCCTATTACTAATTATTTTAAAAGGGACTTTCTTTAATAGAAAAAGAGATTTGTCACTAAACCAGTCATTTTTCTGGCACACTGCTCTGCAAGTAATGCAACTGCTTTAATAAAAATGGCACAGCTTTAAAATCATAATCTAATCACTCATTTCTTTGCCTTGCATTCTAATAATGTAGGACATAATGAACTCTTGGTAGATAGACTAATAACCCATAAGTACTTCTATAGGATTTATGTTGTCACTTAATATTATTTCAAAGAAAGCAGGACAAAACATCATTCTTGCCCTTTATTCAGTTACTCATTTTGTGATTTTAGGTTCTCCCACTGAAAAGAAATGATCAAATTAGCTATTTTAACAAGCATTTGCTAGTCGCTAGTATGTACCATTTGTTTAAATGGCTTGTGAAATCAAACACAGGCTCTCAAATAATGGGGCCTAGTCTTCTTTCCCTGAATAATAACTTCAAGGAAGATCCACCTCCCTCTCAGGAAAAGAATGGATAACTGGGAATACTCAGGGGAATAAAAAGGTTTAAAGCACAGCACATAAAAGGCTGAGCAGAGGAGTCTTTGAAAATAAATGCAGGCTTCAACAAAAGATGAGAAAGAAAAGGGTACAGAGAGAGCGGAGGACTTCTTGTAGCTACAGGCAGTGCATACAGAAGAGGTTGCTGAGGCAATACATAATGCCCCGATCTAAGGGTGAATATGCTGTAGGTATAGGGCTGTAGGCAGAAAAAAAAAGCATTTTGATGAGGGGCACAGGATGTGCAGAGGCTGGCTGTGGCTAATGGGGGAAATGAAGAGACCTGAAAAGGAAGCCGATCTGGAAAATGACACCAATTATCTTAGGATGAAATGTTTATATTTCCACTAGTATACCCTGAGCAATCCCTAACAATCACAAAATGACAAAGGACAGAAAATGAGAGATGAAGCATGTAGTTTTGCCTTTTGTGTCATTTAGGAATATTATTTTTTTTCCCTTTCACATATCTCAGATTATGGCCTGAAAGAAAAGAAAAGGTACCTGATTTTTCCTCGGTCCACATTGAAAGAAAAATCATAATATTGCATTATAGTTACACATCTTCTGTCTAGACAGTATGCATTTCTAGCAGAGTCAAACAGGAAGATTCTCTTAGAGCAAGACTGGAGTAGGGTGCAGCCTTTCCAAATGTGTGTTTACAGCCATTTCTCTAGAAAAAGAAAAGAAAAACACATATAAAAGTGATACTAAAAGTGATACTACAGGTAAGCAACTGGATATTATTTTGTTAAGTTAGTAACATCTGAGAGGATTCAAAAGACAAAGAAATAAAGAGTTTTGTAGTCAGCCATTTTCTCATATTTTGTTACTAGTAAGTTGTTGATAGGTTAAATATGTAATTGAGAAAGGAAACAGCAGGACTCCAGTGAAGTAACAGATTTTAGCTGCTGTAGCTGAAAGAATGATTTGACATAATATTGTTAACATTTTTAATTGTGTCAAGACTAATGACTTTATAGAGAAGTATTAAAAGATCATGATTGCCTGACAAATTTCCAGTAATGTGTATTCATTGCTCCAAATATCCAAGTAGCAGTTGATTCACGGGATTTACTCACAGACATCTGGTATTAGTCTGTGTGAGAATACCTATTGGACTAGATCAGGCAGGGGTCTGATCCAGTATTGTAATGCTAATGTTGTAAATGCTGTTCTTCTAGGAAAATTTTTCAGGGCATGTCTGGAAGAGTAAAAAAAAAATGGTACAGTCCTTTCACAGTGTATTGATGATGCTCAAATATCCGGTGCTGTCTGAATACAGGATATGAGTCTTAACCTAAATTTAATGACGAGCTCCGACTAATGTGATTGCATTGTTCTAGGTAGGGCAGGGTAGGATAACCAGTGGTGGATGCAAAACTTTCATGCAGAAAGGTGTCATCAAGGCCTTGTTTTGTAAATGGTGCAATTCTTTCACCAAGGTCACATGGAATTTCAGAGCCCATAACAATGTCCAAGAGAGCAGCTGCCACCCTTTAGTGTCTTGCAGACTACAGCCCTCGCTACTTGGTCACTCATCGCTTTGGAGTGGGCAGATCTACCATAGGCAAAGAGGTGACTAAGATCTCATCCTCCAAACCGTCTTCATTCCGGTAGTGCTGAGAGAAACTCTCCAAGGCTTTGGCCTCCAAGGGTTCCAAGACTTTTTGAGGCCTTTGACAAGATCCATGTTCTCCTTTTTCCAGCCTACTGTGGCTATAACAACAAGCCTTAATGAATCTCTACTGGAGATACATGGATCCCTCAGCAGATTTCTTTGCAGGGACTCATGATGAGGTGTCTTCCGCAGCTCCAGCCCAAGACTAGGTGGGAATATTTCTATCTCCTTTCCAAGAAGAGAGAAGTCATGGGGTCTACTTTTTTTTTCATGAAGTATTATATACCCTCTGTTGTTTGATCATAAGGCCACAGCTTGACAACTCTCATGCACCTACATGATTTTACTGTGCCTTTTCTGCATGCAGACTGGAAGGAGGCCAAGCATTTGGTCGCCTCATCACCGATGGCCTTGCTGCCAGCATTCCTGGCACCCTCCGGCTATGAAGTGCCCTGTGCAAGCTCCACAGGGATGCAGGAGAGCCCCTCTGTTGTGGCTGGCCAGTGGGACTAGTTCCTGTGGTGGTTCCATGCCTGTCCCCCGTTGCTCTCTCTGCAGTCACAGAGGCACTCCGGGAGGCAGTGGTGTCCTGGGCACGCTCGGCACTGCATCCTGAGTGAGACAATGTGAGGGCTCATTATATGCCAAAGCCTTTTGGCAATGCCTGTAATGAGAAGGCTAAGAAAGAAGAACTTCACAAATTTTGCTGAGCCATGTTCCCTCTTTCTGGGGAATCACACTTGATAAGGAAGCTGAACTGATTACCCGCTGGGGGAAAGGATGTGGACCCTCAGCAAGCTAACCTTCCCCGTTTACCCGTGTGAGACAAGAGCTTCTGCCCTGTGTCCCCCTCCCACCTTGTCATGGGCCACCCCCCTCCCAAAGGGGGCGCGTACAAGGATGGGCACAAGAGAGAAAGGTGCAGCTAAGAAACAGGCTGGTGAAAACATTCAAATGACAAAATGCATGATTCTGTCATAAGCCTACAGAGTGCTAATTCAGAGAGGAGAAAGTGCCGGGCAGGAGGCTCTCCACGTGCAGGCCCAGGAGAATGGTATAACATGGCAAGCCCATGTGCAGTTGATCTGCACCCTAGCAGGGAGCCAGGCATTTGTGCAGGGTATGTGGCTTCTGGTGTCAGAAGTTCTTATGCAGATTTTTCCTAGAGTTTACAGATCTAGAGGATTTCAAAACATAGTAATGCCCATGATCAGTCTGACAAAATCCATCCCTTCCTCATAGCCTTAAGATAGGTGCTATTATTCCACCAGAAACATTATGCTTTTCCACTCCCCATCCTTCTACTTTAGAGACCTTGTAGGAATCAGATATACACTAACTGGGGTTAGAATTGGGCTGGTGGCACAGGAAGCCATGATGGAAAGAAGAGAGTCCTGAGAACGACTGCAGGTTTTGGGGACACTCCTCCGGAACTGAAAGCCTTCTGGGGATGTCAACTGCACGTTAGCTACGTGCTGGATGTCTTTATGGTGGAAAGTCAGCACAAAGGGTTAGGACCCAATGACTCCGCTGAGAGTTGGAGTGCCATGGAGCAGAGCTCCTGGCTGGGTTTTATTCAACAGGAATCTAGACTAGAGTCTGTGCACACTGCTCTGCTTTGCGACCCTGAATAACGTGTGACAACGGGGGCTGTCCAAGGATTTGCTTCAAAGCTACCCTATTTCTGTGAAACAAAGGACTAAGGTAGACAGAACAGCTGTGATTTAAAGGTTTGAGAACAGATCTGTTTAGGTCCATGACCAAGATTTCTTTCTCAGCGGCTTCCCTTTCCCTTCCCCTTTCCTTTTCGCTTTCCCTTTCTCGAGGGTGTTATTTAGAGATGAACGTTTGAAAAGAAACATGATTATCACTTCTAATTACCAAATTCTTGGCTTTCTGCAAAATGGAAAAAAAAGAAAAAGAACATTTTCCATAGAGGGCAGCTTTGTGATAACACAAAGAGCACCTCTCTTACTTATTTTTTCTACCGTGTTGTAAATAGTTCAAATGCAAAATAAGTGTGTGTAGCAGCTGACAGATATATTGATTTTGCGACAATAAATCTTTGAACAATGTTGCTTTCATTTTTTTTATAAAGATGAAATAATTTGAAAGATTGCAGCCCTGAGGAGGGGAGAAAAAAAAAGTAGCCATCTCTGAAGCCTGATTTCTGTGGCTAAAGCACAGTAGTGAATTATTTGGATATATATTGCCTGAAGCATAACTTTGTTGATTTCCTAAACTCTAAAGAACAGATTATAAGTCTTCAGCTTTCCAGATATCTGAAGTTCTGCAGAAGTGACATTCATAAGCTCTACCATCTTGCAAATAACCCATTTTCTAGCTTTCATAACAGTAGCCTACCTTCATGTTCCAGCTTTGTGAAGTTCAACTTGCGGTGGAATATCTCCCACCATGACCACCTGGGCACCTACGGACAGCGCCTGCTTCCCTGCCACTGCTTTTAGTTGGGGTCCTGTGTGCTTGCCGTGGTCTGGAAGCCATAGGCCTGCTCTGAGTGAGGGACAAGTTGCATCAGCCCTGACTGAGCTCTGCTCTCACCCCTCTCTAGCTCCCAAACTGATCTGAAGACCAACAACCCCAAGCACACACAGTTGATTTCAGCCCTGTTGGCCCCTATATATATATAGTTCTACTTTTTGTTAATGGAATCTATCCTTATGAAGGTTTTCAAGCTCTTCTACTGGTATAAAGTATTCATCATGCACCTTTACTGCCAGTCACTCTGCAGGCTCCCAAGATGCTAGTAAAAATAAGCAGGGCAGGCTTGGCTTAGTTCATCTGTGATACAACAGTCAGGGAATGTAAGAATATCACCTTTACTGATAATCAGGAAGTTGATCTTTAAATTCAAAATTTGGGATGACCATTCATAATTGTGCCTATTTGCTATCGTAGTCATAGTGATTGGAGAGTAAAAAGATGCTTAAATGTCTTTTGCTTATATATCTTTCAGTGTAGAATTGTTCTCTATGTGTATGTCTTAGTCTAGTTTGTTCTTCAATGCCTTTCAAAATGTTCAGAATAAGTAGTTCCAGACTGGGGGCTTACTGTTAACAAATATTCTTTGTTGCAATAATTTAGTATATTTTTATCATTATTGGTGTAGCTATAGATTTTGAAATCATTTGGCTAACAACACTGCTGTCTAAGGCTGCACATAGTGAAGAAATGAAATGCAAGCTGGTATTCTCCCATTTTAAGCCATATTGTTCTATACTGTTTCAATGCTGAACCCTTCTGAAAAGCTTCCTAGGCTTCTCAATTCTAATACTGTTTGTGATATGCAATCTTAGCTGTCAGGGAATGAGATAAGACCATCAAATTTACTTCACTTATTACTTTGTAATGGGTCAATAGACTATGAGAAAGCCTATCTTTCAAGCTAGACAGGATCCAAGAAGTGCATCCTTCTGCTGACTGTGTCCCGCAAAAATGATTGTAACACCGATTAGAGAAAAAATCTATGTGGCTGTAGACTGTGGATTCAGTAAATGTTCTCTGTGTGTATGTAACAAAAATAATATGGAATGACAGCAAATGGCAGACAGTGGCATTTGTAAGTATTCAGTGCATACTCACCAAAGCCCAGAGCATTGCTGAATAAAATCTATTAAATCTCAGATTTGGGAAGGAAATTACTGCAATGATGTAACACACTTGTGGGTGGGGACGGGGGGGTTAATTTAATCTGTAAAACCTACAATCTGCTATGTCATCTCAAACACTTTAATATGAATTAATCATCTAGTCACATTTTTTTTTTTTTCCTAGTAGGGATAGAGCTTTGTAATATTCAACACCTTCCTTTTGTGGTATGAGGCTTCTCTGCCTCTTTTTTTTTTTTTTTTCCTGAGAATTTGAAGATGAAAGCTAACTGTTAAACATAACTGTAACAAAGATCTGGCCTGCAGAGCAAGGCACTCATATGCGTATGAGAGGCGCAGTAATTACATTAAGAAGCTCCATGCTGCACCAAGATTTTGGCAAATGTTTGAGCTATGTTTTTGCTACAAGCTGTCATGAATGCAGCTGTGTTGAGGCTGTGCAGGAGTGCAATCCCTAGGTGATACAGCTGTGCTGGTAGGAACCCCTAGTGTAATACAGCTACATCAGTGAAACTTTATGAAGGATGGATACAGATATTCATGAATTTATTTTGCTCCACCATTTTATTGAACAAACATCTTGGTCCTTCACCTTTTTTTCAGAGACATAGGGGCCAAGAAGAGTTTCCACGCCTAAGAGAGGACTAGAAATGGATGTCTATTAAACTGCAGTGATCCTCCGTTTAATGGAAGCTTCAGTGAGAAACATTCTTTGGCTGCCACTCAGGAAACACGCTTTCTCAGGTAAACTAGTAGCAACCAATGCAGCCAGGCTATGGTCTCTTTCCCCTCACCACAGACAAGTTGCAAGTTTAAAAAAAAAAAAAAAGTCTGTTGTTACATGTTCCTTTGCAGTGACCAGGCAAAGAAAGTGGTGGGAAGCAAGAACAGGGAAAATAGCAATATCTTATTCTCCTGGAACAGACACTGAAATGTCATATAGGGATCGAGGTGGTGATTTGCAAGAAGTAATTCCTGACTGGTGCATCTCCTTTCCTCTGTGAGTCAATGCCTTTCAGGATTCCTGCTTCCATTACTCTATCCCACTTAGCTTGAACTCTGCATCTCGGCAGCCAAGACACGGGGGTAATAAATCCTGAAAGCAGACAGGGAGTGCTTCAGAGCAGCACGCAGGAGGAGTGGAGAAGTCTAAGATGGAGAAGCTGCCAAGCTGCCGAGGAGCACGGAAGTGGGCCAGGTCCGTGGCGGACCGGAGTATATCAGCTTGGTAAGTGGCCAGTAAGGGGCCCAGTCGGGTCTGCAGCGATTTTACTGCAGGGTCACCTCAGGAACACATCAATTTTCCAAGCTAATGCAGTGCAAGACCTTGAAGACAAACAGCAACATATTTATATATAGTGCATTTGTTTTTACCGGCAAACATGAAAAAAGCGCCACAATTTCAGATTTACAATGTCAGAGATACATGAAGAACATCTGTCAGTATGACAGAATCATAAATCATCAAGCTGAAATCCTGACATGCAGTTTTTGCTGGTGAAGTCTTTTAAAATGAGCTATAATTAGATAGCTTATAGTCAAATATTGTCTATTTTAAAGTTGTTACTTTCTCACGTGAAACCTGTCAGATAAAACATATCAGTTTTATGTTTTTAAGTGATTTAAGAAATTAGTTAATATAATGCCCACTATTTGCCATAGCCATTCAGGGTGCTGCTAGGAATCGTTCCGTGTAAAGAAATTATAAGGAAAATAAATCTGTTCAGGAGAACTGTCATTAGTAAAAGAAACACTACTAAAGGCACAACAACAGACCATCCTGATGTGGAAGGAAGATAAGTAGTGAGACCAGTATGGTTGCATCAGGAATTCTTCAGTGACCTGAATATCAAAAAGGAAATGCTACAGAGAGTAAAAGCAAGGACATATAAGTGAGAATGAGTAATAAAAGGGTAGTGTAAACACCTAAGGTTAAAACCAGGAAGAGTAAGGCACAAAATGAGTTACAAGTTTCCTGGAGCATAAAATGCAAGGGAAAAAAAAAAAAAAAAAAGTTCTACAAATACCAAGAAGTTAGAGGAAGAGAAGGGCAGAGAAACAACAACAGATACCCAGAGTAGGGTGAAATGTTCTAATATTTATTTTGCTACATTCTTTGCATGCACATAAATATTAGTGACAGGTACTTAACAATATTATTTTTTTAACAAGGAGAAAAACATATGCCAGAAGAGGAACAGAACAAGTCAAAGAATGTTTGAATAAGTTAGATATATGCATGTCTCTAGAGCTTGCTGAAATTTCATTTAATACATACTGAACTCTTGACTTCTCTCTGACAATTCATGGAAAAGGGGATAAGTCGGGGGATTTGCAGCAACAGTGTGGCCATATATGGCAATACATTTGGGCTCACACTTCTGATTTTTCTTGGTGATCAGAGATGTGAATTCAAAACATAAATACATTTCACAGATTATTTAAAACTAAACACCCAGTTGATTTAAAGTCTTCCTTAATTCTTGCCATCATGATGTTTGGCCAAAAAGAAACATATCATAATTCAAAATAGTTAATAAGATTCCTTAAACTTTCACAACAAGTTCAGATATGGGCACTGTTAAGGAGTTGCTGGCTGTGGCTCTGATCTGCAGCATTATACCTATTTCTGCTGTTGAAAATAGAGAAGAAATAATCTATGAATTTACAAAGTAGTCTGCCTAACTGCAATAGCTGGAAAGAGAGTGGGACAAATTATTGAGAAGTAAACACATACATATCATGAGGATAAGAAGGTGATAAGAAACAGCCAACATGAATTTGTCAAACTAATCTAATTTCATTCTTGAACAGGGCAACTGGTCCAATAGATAAAGGAAAGCAGATGAATAATGTATCTCGGCTTCAGAGAAGATTTATACACTGTCTCATATGTTCGTAAATGAACTGGAGAAAGTTGTTCCATTTGAACAACAAATGGATCCACTGCTAAAAGTAAATTTACATGTAGTTGCTGATAGTTGGATTAGGAGAATATCTTGCACATCTCTGCAGCAGAGAGGCAGGGTTATGTTCAAAGTTTCAGTGAAGACTTAGGTGACAGAGTTGAATCAATGCTTTTATGCTTGGTAAAGGACACCATATAAAGAAGATTTGTAAACTATGTTCAAGGACAGAATTAGAATTCAAAATTATGTTGTTGATATGTTCTGAAAGGTTCTGAGATCCAACAGGTAGAAATTCAACAGAGTCAATCAGTTGCAGAGCACTGCACTTAGAAAGAAGAAATCAAAAGTACAACCACTAAATGCCACTGCAGATAAGGATCTAGTGATTAATGAGGCCATGAATTCAATATGAGTCAACAGTGTGATGCTATTGAAGAAAAGAGATAAATGTAATTCTGGATTCTCTTGAATTGTCTCCTAACAATAGTGCATGTAAGACACAAGAGATAATTAGTCTGCTCTTCTTGGCGCTGGTGAGGCTTCAGCTGGAATACAGTATTTTAGTTTGAGACATCCTAATTTAAAGAAGATGTAGGTGACTGGAAACAATCCAGAAGAGATCAAGAAGGACAAGAAGTTTGGCAGATTGGATCCATAAAGGCTGTACTTTTTCTTTTTCTTTTTCTTTTTCTTTTTCTTTTTCTTTTTCTTTTTCTTTTTCTTTTTCTTTTTCTTTTTCTTTTTCTTTTTCTTTTTCTTTT
>VZSV01000032.1:1899656-1914313 GCA_013398735.1 Nothocercus julius
GGAGCGGCGGGAGCCCTTAATGGGAAGGGGGAGCTGGGAGCGGGAGCGGCTCCCTCTGGGGAGGGTGTCCCGGAACGGGGGCGCCCTGCAGGTGGCACCCGCCGGCACCGCCGCGGGGCGCAACGAGCCGCAGCGGGGCCTTTCCCCGGGGCACCTAGTGCCGAGGTGTCTCCCGGCGGGACGGTGCCGCCGGGAAGTTTTGGTGGGCACGTGTCCCCCCAGCAGTCACATTTAAAAAATGCAGCTTGCTCTAGGAGGATACGTGATCCGAACTCCGTCGAGTGAAGTTACTTTCTCCGACGCGCCTCCCTGGCTGCCTTTGGTCTCGGGAGTCGCGTTGTTCTGTCACACGCGAGTTCATCGTGGGAGCGTGTGCGGGCAGGGGCGTTGAGGAGCCGCTGGGCTTCACTGGAATGGGAACGGGCTGTGGTACAAATTGAGCTCCTCTCCACAGAAATCAGTGGATAGTTGTGCTTGTTGGGAGGGCTAGGGAGGCTCGAGTAATAAACCCAGCAGTAACTCCCCAAAAGCTACCCCCGAGTCCTTTCCCTGGGGCTGCGTTTCAGCACATCTCATCTCCGTTTTGAAGCTTTTTCCCACGCTGCAAGTCATCCCGCCCAACAGGACTGAGGCTTGAATGTGCTCTTTAAGCTTCCTGTGCATCTGCCTTAGCGTAGGATTTTGTTCGTTTTGAACAACGCTTCTCAACAGTTCTCAGCTTCACTGAGTAGTTTGTGTAGTAGTGGAACTGCCCATCCAGAAGTTCCAAAAGGGGAAAATCTGCCAGACCAAAACCCGGTGCATTTAAACTTAGCTGACAGATGAGGTGATTCTGCGCATGGTAAGTGTAGGAGGAGGAGGACTGTGAAATCCTGCTTAAGAGGAACTGAAAAGCCCAAAGCTTGGTGGATGATAGGATATTTGAAAATGAGATGGCTGGAAATGAGAAAGGGGGCAGAGAAGCAGCGAGCAGCAGTTGTGATGTAGGCTCAGAGGTTATATAATCATTTTCTCAGGAGCTTTGAGTCATGAAGAGCATAGCTGAATTCCCAGATGTCCTGCTTAAATATAGCAGAAATAGGGGTCTGCAGCTGGAGTAGCAACTGAGATGCATTGTAAGAATTAAAAGGTTAGTGTTCAAAATCTAGTTAAGAGAGGACAAAGGATAGAGACTGCAAGACAGAGGGAACTTGATAACCTGCGCTGGCTGCTTTGTTTTCTAACAGATGTCAAAGTATTGTGAAGTCAGTTTATAATTTAAAAAAAAAAATGGTGTCACTGTTTTACGCTGATTATACTGAGGAGAAATGTGTTGTGATGGGAGGAGTTCCTGAACCATTAGATGGTAGAAGGAGGGACAAAACAGTGCAAAACTGTCATCTCTTCTGGTAATCTGCTGTGTGAGGTGTTTGAAGAATGAACCAAAGAAATAAGCTGAAGAATATAGGCCTAGAAAGCTGGACAGTGAACGCCTATCATGATATAAATTATAAAGCACTGTGACTAAACTGGAGAAAACTTAAACTGCAAGAAAACTATTCATGTTGGAAGGAATGCCCAAAGTAAGGGACACAACAGAATTATAAACTTGGAAGTACTCCTGAAAGATAAGCAGGAAGACAACTTACGCACATGCACTGAGAAGTACATGATGTGCGAAAATAAGCCTGAAGAAAGACTGGTAGAAGAGAAGAAAGGGAGTCTGTCTTGAACAAAAGAAAAGATATGGTTTGAAAAGCTCTTCAGTGAGCCAGTCTTGATGTGGACTGCTGTACTGTCCTAATATCCAAATTTGCTGAGATGCACATAGTCAAAGAAGAACCGAGAGGCTGAATATAGTCTAGATATGTGGCATTTTATTGACTTGCTTCTTGTCTTCAGTAAACTGTTTACAAACAGGAACAGAATCGTTTGCATTACTAGAATAATGTGTTTTAAGCTTGTCTGCACACTTGAAGTGGACTTGGGAGAATGTTGGGAGTCTTTACTTCTTTAAAGGTGCTGCTGAATAATAAAGGAGTGCTGTCTTTAAATTTTAAGAAATCTCAAAAGAGTTAAGCATTCTGGTGCTGCTCACTTGATTGCAAAGATCAGCATGGGTGATGGCAATGACATGTGTCTCCTCAATGGCAGGAGAAGGAGATTCCTGTGGTAGGTGTTAATCAGTATTCCTCTTGCAAAAGTTGGCTGATGGAGAGGCCATCTGTGACATGGATATGCTCCATACTGTCACACGTACTCCTTTATGAAATGAAATAGTATTTGCTACAGGAAAGAAGACTTGGAGTGTTTCTGATCTCTCTACCTTAAGTCTGAGATGCGTTGCACTACATCACCTACAGATACTGCTACTAAGTATCTTGGCCACTTTGATTTGTGTTTTCCTTTTGTTTCTCTGATTGACATTCTTTGCTATTTGGTACGCTAGCTCTGACTAGAGAGTACAATAAAGTAGTTACTAGGAATCTGCTGTTTGCCCAAATCTATGCCAGGTGGTGCTTCTGTGGCGGGTTGAGTAGGAGACAGTGTTCTTACTGAAGGGACTGTCTGAACACTGAGTACTCACGTGGCATTTTTAGTTGCAAGAGAGACATGTAGTCACCACAAAGTTATAACCTGAGATCATATTCCTTTTCAAAACTACTTCTTTTGCTTCAGATTGTAAACATCCTTTTTTCTTTTTTTTCTTTTTTGTCAATCTATACACAGAATAGTAAAAAAACTTTCTGGGTTTTGCAAGGGAAAAGACTTGCAAATGGAAATGCGTAGCAAAACTATATGCAGTTATGCTAATTAAATCTTACTAGTGTCAATACCAAAAGAAGTAGAGTTTTTAATCTGTAGAGAAGCCTATTTGCAAACAAATCTGTATGAAGCTGTTAAAAGCATGTAATGTTTGGACACTCCCAGGATATAAATTCTTGGGGAGTGTCCAGAGTAACGACTCAAATATGTTCAATACTTGCTGTTAATTAAGGAGTAGATACTTTGGAGTTACCAAACAAGGATTTCAGTGTTGTTCATGTTTCAGCTGATTAATGCCCAGAAATATTTGTTTACCAATATAAGTTGGAGCTGCAAGGCATAGAGTGGAGATTTAGCTCTTGCTTTCCCTTCCTCACATACGCAGATAGCACCTGTCTATGTTTGTTACTTCTCACACTTGGTCTTTATCCTGATGGCTTTTATACTCTTTCATACAGTTATCTGGTCTTGGTAGCTGGACTTTTGATGTCATCACTTATTTTGATCTAGAAAATTGAGCTTTGGAAATAGAGTCTTTTTAGTAGGAATACTGAATGTTGTCTTTAACATTCTCGCTCCCTATTAATCAGCTTGAACCTATTTTGTCCCTCACTTTCTTATGGTGATTATTTATTTTCTCTTCTAGGTCTTTCTAGTCTGAGAAATCTTCAAATTTTATATATAGTTATTTCTACTTCATCTTGTATTTGTCACTTGCTAAAAATGATTTCTTTTTTTCCTGTCTTTGGAACTACCCAGAGTTCATATTATATAGCCCTACTCTTGCACACACACCCATATGGGCTTTTCTTTATGCGTCCTTTCACTAGTGTTATTTCTGCTGTAGTGCCTTCAAGAACAAATTGTTCAGTTTCTAACAAGCTTAAGGAGACTTGAGGGTGCTGATATTTAAGAATATATATTGCAGCTAATTATATGAAATATGCATTGTTTTCATAATCTCTCAAAGACAGCTTATATATGAAAAGTCTGTAACTGTATACAGGTGAAATATAACATTGTTTTAATATATTGTGATGGACAAACCTCTCAGCTTAACAGTCACCACTTGAAATATTAATCTTTAAACCATACAGAGACCATGTTCTTCTCTTTCTAATTATAATGCTCCCTTGGAAAAGGTATGCACTCAAGATACTATCCTGTCCCATCAGCTCAAATTCTAATAATACAAGTGTGATTTGAAGCAGGGGATATATCTGCCAAGAATTCCTCCATTCTCTTCTACCAGAAGTTTTACACACACACACACACACACACACACACACACACACACACACACGCACAGAAGATGTGCTATTCAGACTTTATCAGTGTGGACAGCTGTGTGATGCTGAAAGAAGCTGTAGTTGTGCTTGTTCCAATATGTTGTTAATAAAAAATATATAGTTAATAGCTTAGAGATGGTTATGGGATAGTGTTTCCAGGGCTGGTTATATGCCCCTTCTGTATTCTTGCAGCTTTCACTAGTAGGAAGTGCTATTGGTAAAACCATTGTAATGGTGCAGCCAGGGTCTTCTGAATTGGAAGACATTTATAAGGGCATAGAAGTTATTAAGTAGGTGACCCCTTGTGGGAAACTATTATTTTAAAGCAGCAAAGGTGCAAATTACCTGAAGCAAACCTTTGAACGTTCCAAAGCAGCTTACAATGTCTCTGATACATTATGCTATGGGACACCTTTCTGCTGTTAATATCAACAACAACAACAACAAAAGTTATGTATACTGCTCTTAAAAAAAGAAAAAAAAAATCAGGTAAGGTGTGTAACTAGTTGAAAGTACATTGGGGTTTTTAATGCCTGTGATAAAGGCACCCCAAAGAGGAAGGGGAAATGACTTAATGCGTCACACATTTACAGAGAGACAAATAGATAGGGGAGTGTGTTCCTCCTGAGCTAGGTCATTCATTGGAAGTGTTTTGAGGAGCTAGCAGGCCCTGCAGCAGCCTTGTAGGCTGGCCTGTTAGCTTGAGTAGCTTGAGTGAATGCTACACAGTGGCAGCGGTCACTCAACTTTACCCAGCTTCTTAAAAGGAAAGGTGTTTTTTTTTTTTTTTTTTTTTCCTTCTCCTTAACTCTTGTCCCTGAATGCAGTATTAGAGACAGAAGCTGTACTTTTATGCAAAAAAAGGTTTGTGCCAGGGTTTGGTCACTTGTATTAAATACTGTGGATGGAATTTTCACATTTTTTCAGTGGAAATTCCCAGCGATAATAAACTTGTGAAGTTACTATTTTACTTAATCTGAAAATGAGGCAGGTGAAAATCCCCAAATTATTTAACTTTAAAGTGAGTTTTAAACTGTTTGTATTTTGGTGTGAATAACTGGCTGCTTATGTTAAATCACTCAGAAGTCCAAATTTGCAGTTTTAGAAATAATGGATTTTACAATGAGATAAAATACTTAAATAGTACAATAATTTGGGTTGACTTGCCAACATTAATATGCTGGTCATGCAGGGTGTTTCAGATGAATATAGCCCTCTTGCTTGTGTTAGAATTATGTAGAGGGTTCAACAGAACAGTAGTAAATTTGCTATGCTAAAGACTTAGCTACTTTGTAATTAATGTCAATAGAAGTCAAAATGTAGAATTTTAGTAATTACTTTGTCCACTAAAGCATAAAGTAGGATGTGACAGCACAGCTGGGAAATTCATGTAAAAATACAGAAATAGGGGGCAAAATAATCAAAAGATGATGGCATTTCTGAGGTCACTGTGGCATGAAAAAGCAGTTCTGTACATAGGTTTTGTTCACCATTTTAATGAATAGTTAACCTGAAACTTTTATGAGGGAAGAAATGTCATCTTTTGTACATTATTAAAGGAGTGTGACGCTAAACAAGCTTTTTAGTTATTTTTAAGATTTCTCAGTGGGCTACAGGAAAAAAAAAAAAGGCAGTAAGCATGACTCAGCAGTTTTGAACAACATTCATAGATTTGGAGCCCTTATTTCTCATAAATACATCCTCATTAAAATGAAGAAATGTGCAACTCCAGCGTTAAACTTTCCGCAAACAGGAGTATGTGGACAGGAGAACTGAGGCACTTGCTTTCTGACTGCGGAAAGATTCTTGCTTCTGTTTTAAAAAGTAAGTTGCCTATGGCAACTCTCTTTTAAGGGGTGATTTCCTCTTTCTACTCTAATATCCCACAAGTATGTACAGTGCAATTTGAACAAAAAAAAAAAAAAAAAAAAGGAACTGTGGCTGAAATACCCTTTGAGAGAAAATGTGTACCTCATTTGAGAAGTGACTGTGTATTTTCCTAGAGAGCTGAAAGATTGCCTGTACTGTACATACTCAAAAAGAAATCGGACTTTTTTTTAATATGCAAATACTGACTTGGAAAAGCCGTATGTATTTTGTAGGATATGTATACTTGAGTTCAAAAAGCATGTAAAGACTTAACAAAAGCTCACTCTGTCCACTTTATTCTTTTCAAGGCATCTATAATAGTCACTCTGTGGTTAAAAATGCGTGGACTTGACATGCATTAAACATAGGCTATGAGCTAGTGTAAAAGAAGCTTCTGTACAATTAGGTTGCATGTGAACTTCATATCCTGCAATAATGTTAAAAATGATGCTAGTTAAAGGAGGGATCATAACAGCTGTGCAGGGAATGAGTAGTGGGAAGAAAGAAGGACAGAGACCTGCAGCACTCTAAGATGGGAGAATAAGATTTTAGAGTGGTAGCAAGGTTCTAATTTTGAATGCAAGATGCAGTGCCTGGGTAAAACATGTCAGCAACAACATTGCCCATTGCTGGCAATTGCAAGTTTGTGAGATTGGTCTGAACAACCACAGTGTGAATTTTTTTTTTTTCTCATAATGTGGACTCTGTTCTAAAATTAGCAAGCTGTTGCTAAAGTAATAATTTAGTAGTATTTAGGAGTGTAAATTACTTCTCCTGCTAGTCAATTGTTTTAAAGAGAAGTAGAAGTAGCTTTAAATTATCCTTGACTGTTGGAGAACTTTTGTAACATATAACTGTTGAAACAACAATTTTCTAGTAAAATCACATGAGTGCCCAAAGTGATAAACTAGGCTAGCAGGCAACTGATCAGTCAGCAACTGACATAGAGACAGTCTGTCTAGCAGACACTGGGTGGATGTGCAAAACTGCATAGTGTTATGTAGTCCCTGATAAGGGAACTGAACTAATATACTGTCTAAATGCCCTGGCAATTGGGATTTTTGGGAAAACTGGGTCTTTGGAGCTGGCCTATTTGTCAGGACCAGATTTAGCTCTTCTGAATGTTTACAGAACCTCACTCATGTTTTCTGTTTATGTATCTTTATATTTTAAATCTTTGAGCTTGGTAATACCTCTATTTGCTTAAAGAGTTTGTTTTCATCCCTCAGTTGTTCTATTCCTTGCCTCCGTTAGCCTTGTTTGGGGTGTTTTTCATTCCACAGTAGCAGTTACTGTTCTCATTTATTTAGTTTTGGATTTAGACATAGGTCAACTATGTCTGTACTATATTGGACATAAATAGCAGGGTTTTGGTTGAGGGACCTGCAGGGCTGCCCTGTGTGGGAGGAGGCCACAAAGAGCATTGAGCCAATCGTAGCCCTTTCCAGATGGTTCTGAAAGGGAGAAAAATCTCACACACACTAAAGCTTCAGCCATTCGGAGGAGCATATGGTGCCTCTGTTCAAACCTATTTAAGAAAGGGAGGTAGCTGCTCAGGGTAGGAGATACAGGCAGAGACATGTGAGGATGCAAAGATGGAAAGATGTGAGGAGAGACAGAGAAAGGTAAGTGAGGACACATGTAAAGGCACACAAAGATGTAAGAGGAGGGAGAGGGGGGATATATAAAAGGCAGTATGTGGGAAGAAATGTGAAGATGCTTTTAGTGAAACTAAGCGGGAGGAGGTATGTGAAAGGGGACGTTGTTGGGAACACAGCTGGAGATGCAGCCTAGGCAGGAGGAGCTCCGTGCCAGGATGTCGGCCTCTGAAGGAATGCAGCCCAGATAAGCCATGCAGGGAAGGTGCACGCTCAAAGGAACTGTGGCTCATGGAGGAACTGATGCTGGAGGAGGCTCATCCCTGAAGAGGCTGCAGCCTATGAAGAAGCCCAGACTGCAGCAGACGGAAGGAGTAAGAAGCCGAGGAGCAGCAGAATAAATGAGCAGGAAGAAGGGAGAGGCAGAAAGAAGCTCCTTCAACCTCCCGTGCAGCCCATCACCTCACCAAAGGGCTTGGGAGGGACAGAGTGCAACATAAAGTGAAAACAGGAATCAAGCCTAGGAAAGGGGAGGAGAGCTGTTGGACTAAAGCTGAGCCTGGGGGAAAGGGGACAAAAGGTTTTCCCCAAGTGTGTATTTAACTGTTTGTCATTTCTGTTTCTCAATACTCACATCCGTAATTAAAAATTTAGTTGGCAGTAAATTAAAGTGAAACCCTCTGGGCCAAGACTGTTTTGCCTGTGATACAACTACAGTGTGTTCTCTTTCCATGGCTAGTAGTGAGTTGGGACTTTTGGGGGTAACACTAGATTTCAGTGCTAGTAAATCCTTCTTTGAAATTCCTCAAATAAACTGAAGTATCTAGCTATTCTAAAATTAGTGCTTAAGAAACTATGTTGATGGGCTCTATTTTAACTTTTCCTTAGTTACTTCTCTGTGAAGAAGCTAGATTCACTCAGGTGGATTCAGCGTGCTAACCTGAAATCCTGCCGTAGTAAGTATCATCTCAAAAGAGAGGTGTAGGATTTTTTCTGGGATAAGCATAGATGCAAGTTGCCTTTCAGGATCTATGGAATGGCAGAGGTCTTTTCTTAGTAGAGGTTTCCATGAGTGATAATGATTTCAGAAGACTGGGGCCCCACATATTTCAAAACAACCTAGCCTAAGTCCTCCAGAATAGCAGTTGGGAAGCAAGGTTGCTTTTTACCAGATCCCAACTAGAAGTGTGGTACTAAGTAAAGAACTGTTCCTGAAATTCATCTTGACAGGCTTCTGATATCTCCAGTCTTAAATATTATATTCCAAGCTATAGAATAGAATGGTAGCTCCCTGCTTCATGGCAAAGGGGCGATTCAATGTCATTAAAAGTCTTCAGATGTTCCTGGATGGAATGTAGGGTCTGTGGTCTTACCACATCTTCTAGTGGTGAGGATAAACAAACGAACAAAAAAAGTAGCATTTAAGCCCCTTTAATAGGTTTGTCATCTTTATGTGTATCCTAAGTGATCTACAAGAGTTGTGGCTGCTCAGTAAGTCTGCATTGGTTGTGTGTGCTGCTGGGATTGGTGCCATCAGCAAAAGCATGTGTCCTTTCGTGGCAAAGCACTGATGAAGCTGCAGAGTGGCAGACAGGCTTCTGCTGCCTCTGTCCCCTTAGAAAGGGTTTTACAACAAGAGCTGATTACAGCTTGGATCCAAAGCCACAGTTATTGGTAGCTCGCATGTCTTCTAGATTAGTATCGTTGCCGTTTGTATCTTTATACTCCAAACGGGGCCAAAGATTTCTTCTAAAAATAATTGTTCTAGCAGCTGTTTTGGCGAAAAGGAGATGTTCTTATATATGGGCATCCCAGATGTTTTGAACTGACTGTCCTGTTTCATCCAGTCCATCCTTTCTGCAACAGCTGAATGTAGTCTGTATTCTTAAAGAAGCTAAGTGATAATCCTGCCTTCTTTTAAAGTCTACTTAGCAAACCACTGCTGTGTTCTCTTCCAATCTGGCTTTTTTTTTTTTTTTTTTTGGTCTATTTTTTTTCATCTCCCCAGCGTGGCTGAACCCCTGTGTGAATTCCTTTAAGAAGACTAGAATAAAGCCACATTCCTAGTTCATTCTCAAAGTGGTAGTAAAAGCAAAGGTCATATTTTCAGAGTTTTATTATCTAAACTAATACAGGATTGATCCTTTCAGTCAGTGTGGGAATAGGGCAGGTGAATGGTGTATACATAAAGGTCTATTTTGGTAGGAAAGTTCATTTCTCTTGGCTCTCTTGTTCGTGCCGTGCATGCCATGCTGTGCAAGCCACCTTAGAGGAGCTCTTCGCTAGTTTTGGGAGGATTGAGGGATGTGCACGAAGGCTAGATTCCCTTAGCAGATGTTTGCAGATGGGAACATCCCCAGGGACTCTATCTGCTGTGCATTACAGAAGAGATGCACTGGCTAAACATCAGGACATGTGCAGTGGGAATACAAATAGTATTGCTGCGGCCTCTGTAACGTGCCTGTTTGTGAGAACTGTGGGCAGGTATTTGAAAGCACTGTAGTTCTTATTTCATTGATCAGCATCTCTTTCATATGCAAGGAAAACTTACCACCTGCAATCAGTATCTTTTTTTTCTATTAATGCATACTCAGTTGAAGGAAGAGTGTTTCTCCTTGATACTAGTTCTTGGAGGTTTTGTGGTCTGCATGGATCTCAGAATTGCTCTAGCTTTGTAGCATTAAGTTGGCCTTTTACTCCTTGTACTCTTAAGAGCAGCCCCATGGAGCCCTGGCACAGGTAACAGGGGAGTTAGTCTTTTGTAAGCTTTTTGTTCCTCTACATCTAGTATGAATGTGAAAGTTTATACTTGCACATAACTTGGAGGCTGTTCTCTAGTTTTTCAGAATATTGGAGGGATTCTTGGTATTCAACTGGATGCCAATAACATGTGGGAATGTGAGTTAAGTTGTTTCAGTCTTGGAGTAACCTGGTAGCATAGCAAAATGCAAAATTTATTGTATTATTACAAATAATATTTGTCACCCATGTGTAGCTTTTGCATATATTAGTTTTGTGTGTTTAAATGTGCATATTACTTTCAGACAATCATATTCTGCAATATTGATGACTTAGTTCTGTAATACATTGTGGTTTTTTAGTTTTATGTTACAGTATTTGCAAAGTAGTAACTGTAATACGTGACTTAAAAGAGTATCTAGCAATTGCTGTTTTTTATATCAAATTCAAATACTAATCTGTGGATTTCTTCTAATATGTGGATTACTCTGCAGGCCAATTGCCTTTTATTGCAAACTTTAAAACTATAAACAATTAAGTATTGAATAAAATTGTGATATAGGTTTCTGAACCTGTTCAGCAGCTAAGTTCCACAGTTTGCCCAAAGAGATATTGCAATAATGTATCTAAAACTAGGAATCGTCTAGTAGCTTCTTCGTTGACTTGCATTGAGTACAAATATTTTTTAATCACTCCTATCTCATGTTGTGTAAGATACTTTCTAAGTGTAAATGAAGCCAATATGTTAGTGCTAGAACTTGAAGTAAAGCAGGGGATTAGCTTTTGATTCTTATAATTAATGTCTGGAAGGAGTTCTTTCTCATGCATACAAATTGAAAATTGCATTTATTTTTCCTTCTGTTTCCCAAGGACGAATTTTGCAAAAATCTTCAGCATTGCTACAGTTCAGCATTGCTGAAGAGTATCCTTGGGGAAATTGCTGCTTGACAGAACTAGAAATATAGCAGTGTTCAGTAAACTGTACCAGGGCTGTTGTACAGTTCAGTGCTATCCTTAAATTCATAATATTTGGCTCTTGGATATTACAGCTTTATAATATTTTAAGCCAAAAGAATCTGTATATTGTAATTCTCATAATTCCCAGAGTCTCCACAGTTTTCTTGCTTGTTTGTTTCTTTTTACTAGCCAAAAACGACTTACCGTTGCAACTATTTTATGTTACACTCAATCAGCCTTTGTTTTTTGGGGTATCACAGATGTCAGCCTTCAGTCACCATCAGGGGCAATAAAAATAACTTGCTCCAATTTACTGTACCTGAAACAAAAAGAAAATGAGAACAGATACTTCAGTGCTGTCTGCTTCTTCAGTTACTCCAAAAGCTTCCACAGTTAGTGACATAACAGATGTAAACTTAACATGCACTTGATCCTGATTTTCAATGGTTCTTACTCCTACCACAATCTCTCCTTATCCTGATTTATTGGTAGAAGGTGGGTCTGAAATACTGTGATAGCACCAATTCCTAGGACACCAAGATGCTGTTTTGTAAAACACGCATGGCAAAACCTATCATTTCTTTCCTTGCAATGGTCAAAGAAAGGCTAAACCTTCAAACACCATATTGGTGCTCTTGGAAATGGGGATGGTGAATTGTTACTTTTTCCCATTTCTTAGCTATGTGCTCAGACCCTGGCCAAGAATGCAGACATTTATTTCCTGCTCTGCTGAGGCACCTTGGGATGGAGACTTTTATTAGGACAAGTCCCTCTCACTTCAAGAAGTGTGTATTTAAATTTTCCTGGAAGGATTCAAATCGGAAAAGCAGATATGCCAATATTAAAAAATGAAAAAGTGACAGAGCAAGTGAGGAGCAACCTCAAGATCTGTTTGGAAGCTGTTTCACAAAACTGTCTAGTTTCTTGACCAGATAACAACATTTGAAATGTTCTATTCTCAAATATTGTGTAAAAATGTAATTTACTAATGGAGAAAGCAAGCTCTTTTCTGCAGTCCCACTTGAAAACACAGATGGATATCTCTAAAATGACAAAGACTGTTCCTAGAGGGAAGTTTTTTTTTTTTTTTTTTGGCATTGGCTGTTGGCTGCAGAAATCTGTCTTTGCCTGTGTGGGAAGACAACTGGTTCGTACACAAGTCTAAGCTGTTGATGAGCAGTCAGCAACACGGGCGAAAGCAGCAGCCCTGCGCTGCGTGCCAGGACTCCTTGTGCAGTGCACAGGGAGCTGAACGCTGGGGAACGGGATGCCAAAACTGTTGGGTTCAGCCTGTGAGCAGTGTACAAGGCATCCCCATGTTGTGGTGCTCACCGTCGGCCAGGCTCTCACTTGCAAGCATGGCATAGGAGACACTAGGTGCCATGGTGCCTTCTTCAAAAAAAGTCCCTCTCCATACCGGACTAGTGTATGCGGTTCCTTTTAGATGTTTGCTAAGAGCGGAGGTGGGTTCTTCAGGAGCTCTCTGTAAGCGCCGCTGCTGACTGAAGGCACTGCTGAGGTGAAGGTTCCCGTCCCTCCGGAAACGTCTCCCTTCTGCAGGGCGGCACTGAGGGCTCCAGCACAGTGCCCTGCAGACCTGCGAGTGCTTCCCAGAGTCACTGTATGTGCCTATGTCACCGTCTGTGCCCATCGTTACATGACCGTGGGTCTTTGCAAACATCAGTGTTTTCATGATGGATCAAGTCTGAAGTATTGAAAAATTGCCATATAAAATGTCTTTTTTTTTTTTTTTTCCTGCTGTAAAAGAGTTGTCTCCCTTTGAAACCAGCTATGCAGCTACAATACTGGCAAAACTACTGCCAGTAAATATTATGCCTAGAGTATAAAAAGTAAGACTGGAAGGCATGATCTTGCTTCTTTGAACCCTGTTATGAACAATGCCACATAGACAACAGTTGTTCATGGCATGTAATCCCCTTTTCAGCCTTGCCAATCTCTGCTTTTTGGTTGTTGCTTCTCCTGCTTATTCTGCAAACCATGGTCAGGCTGTTCTTCTAGTATGAGGAAATGTTCCTCCAGCTTTTTGTCTGAACTTGAGCAGAGGGCTGTCAAGCAAGCACCATGACTTTACAGTCCTCTGCTCATATGCTGATTTTGACCTTGATATATTCAGTGCAAGTAGCTGTACAGAATATCAGCCTCTGTTTCTATTAGATTAGCCAAGTCAAGCTCTCATGGCTGCCTCTCGTATCAAACTTTCCGTACTGATTGCATTATAAATTTATCTGCCTTGGCCATCACTGCCAGTGCTTTACGGTATGCACTGGCATCATGCTTACATTTTTTTTATAGCTAGCTGGACAAAAGAGGCGGCCTCATGTTTAATCATGGCAGCTTCAATAAACAGTGTTTTTATTTGAGAAGCTATTAGAAAAATATGTAACACCTTATAACACAGTTCAGTATTGGTCAACTAAGCATTTGTGGAGTCTACGTTTGGGCCTTCATCAAGTCATGTGGGCTTCACTCACTACTTCTTAAACAGTGTTATTTTTAATTAAGGTGATGCTTATATAGACCACCAGCCGTTGTCTTAACCATGCTTTTTTGTTTGTTTCCATAATGGCTCAGTAGTTGCTTATTTCATGAACTATGTCCTAAATACTAATGAAAATTCTTTGCCAATATCTGGCTATGATCATCCTAATGATAAGGGGTGGTAAAAAGGCCTGCCACTGTCATGCAAGGCTAAGAATACACATAACATGACAGAACTGCGGGAGTCTTGTTCACTTTATTCTAGGCATTTTTTAAAGCATCAGTAATAATTTTTATTTTTATTTTTTTTTTTAAGATTTGGTCAATAATAGCACAGATTAAAATACATTTAAATTCACCTGACCCTTATAATTTGTTACTCAACAAAGTTTCCTTGTAGTTGTTGGTTTCCTGGTGGTTGTTGAAACTTCATTTATTATTTAATTAATTATTATTATATAATAATGCTTTAAAAGTTTACTTGTCAAAAAAAAAAAAAAAGAGGACATCAGCATATCAAAAAATCAGGATATTTCCTTAAATTTTCTTCTGCTTATTACTTACTATCTGTGCTGATGTGTTGATTCCACCTACTTGGTGGTCTCTCCCTTTGTGCCAGAATTGCAACTTCAAATTACTGCAGTAGGCTGGAGAGAAAGATGGACATTTCTTCTTCCTCAAACATTCATTGTTAAATAAACATTCATACAAACTTTCATTCTAAACTTGTTTAGATTCTCATCTAATCTCCGCAACATTTACTTTCAGAGAAAATTTCCGTAGTTTGTTCCCACTGTTTAATCCTAAGATAGTTGTTTGTTTTATAAAGGGGAGAGGGTTCTAAGCTAGTTAATTATTAGTAAAGGTTCAGTTTGTCTCTAACAGGGTTACATGTTCTTATCTTTTTGCATATTCCTGCTAGCAACCTTCTTATTAAGAGTATTTGAACTTCTGGTGTATA